>PVJH01002548.1:33892-112517 GCA_004026705.1 Nesogale talazaci | reverse complement strand
GACTCTGCGGCTGACAACCCAAACTTGGGCACGGCGGGGCGCGCACGGCTCAGCCCTCGCCTCCGCGGGCGAACGGCTGCTGCGGTTGCAGGCGGAGGCTTCGTGACTAATGACCTTGCGCAGAGTTGTTAAGAAAAAAAGAGAAACCGGAGCTCCGGGGGTGTGAGCGAGGACTGACTCCGGGCGTCTCGGGAGATGGCTCGGACGGCTCTTTGGCGCGCCTGGGGGACCCGGCGGAGCCTCGCGCTGTGACGCGAGTGGGCTCCTCTCCACCGCGCCCGCAGCGCCCTGCCGGAGGTTTCTCCGGCTCGCTCCCTCGGTCCGGTGCCCTGCTGTCTTAGCGGACTCGGAGTTGAGAGTGGCTTGTTGCTGGCCCCCAAGCCTCGTGCCGAAGACGCCTCCCGTTTGCCTGGGGGGCCGGAGCCCGAGCGGAGCCCGGGGCTGGAGGGAGCGGCTGGAACGTGCGTTGGACTCCACTCCGGGAGCAGCCCGGACCAACGGGGTGGCTGGCGGGGGAGGCGGCCGACCAGCTCCTCGCCGCCTCCCGCCTCCACCGGCCGCCTGCCGGCGCGCTCCCGGTTCCCGGCCGCCGCGCGACCCCGGGCGCCGGGGCTCCTCCGCCCGCTGCGGGGATGACTCTGGGGGGGTCGCCGAGCCCGCGGCGCGCAGTGTCCCGCGAACTGTGAGTACCGGCACTGAAAGGCGGCCGCCGAGCGAGCGATTAGCACCCGGTGCATGAATTATGAAACAATAACTTTCGGAAGAAGCCGGAAGAAAAGAAGAAGACGCCTGGCTCGCGGCTCCCGCGGGCCGACGGGCACGCCGCTCTCGCCCCCCTCCCTCCTGTCTCGGGGGAGCGCCGTCCTTCTCCAGGCGAGGGGCGAGGGCCGGGGGAGGAGGGCCGCCTCGGGGGCTGCGGTCCGAAGGAGCGGCAGCAGCGGGAGAAGATGCTGAGGATGCGGACGGCGGGCTGGGCGCGCAGCTGGTGCCTGAGCTGCTGCCTGCTCCTGCCGCTCTCGCTCAGCCTGGCGGCTGCCAAGCAACTCCTCCGGTACCGGCTGGCCGAGGAGGGCCCCGCCGACGTCCGCATAGGCAACGTCGCCTCGGACCTGGGCATCGTGACCGGCTCGGGCGAGGTGACTTTCAGCCTGGAGTCGGGGTCCGAGTACCTGAAGATCGACAACCTCACGGGCGAGCTGAGTACGAGCGAGCGGCGCATCGACCGCGAGAAGCTGCCCCAGTGTCAGATGATCTTCGACGAGAACGAGTGCTTCCTGGACTTCGAGGTGTCGGTCATCGGGCCCTCGCAGAGCTGGGTGGACCTGTTCGAGGGCCGGGTCATCGTGCTGGACATCAACGACAACACGCCCACCTTCCCGTCGCCCGTGCTCACGCTGACCGTGGAGGAGAACCGGCCGGTGGGCACGCTCTACCTGCTGCCCACCGCCACCGACCGGGACTTCGGCCGCAACGGCATCGAGCGCTACGAGTTGCTCCAGGAGCCCGGGGGCGGCGGCGGCGGCGGCGGCGAGGGCCGGCGCGCCGGGCCGGCCGACAGCGCCCCCTACCCCGGGGGCGGCGGGAACGGCGCGCCGAGCGGTGGCGGCCAGGGCAGCTCCAAGCGGCGCGCCGACTCGCCGGAGGGCGGCGGCGGGCCGGGCCCGGGGGCCCGCAGCAGCGTGTTCGAGCTGCAGGTGGCCGACACCCCGGACGGGGAGAAGCAGCCGCAGCTGATCGTGAAGGGGGCGCTGGACCGCGAGCAGCGCGACTCCTACGAGCTGACCCTGAGGGTGCGCGATGGCGGCGACCCCCCTCGCTCTTCCCAGGCCATCCTGCGGGTGCTCATCACCGACGTGAACGACAACAGCCCCCGCTTCGAGAAGAGTGTGTACGAGGCCGACCTGGCGGAGAACAGCGCCCCGGGCACCCCCATCCTGCAGCTGCGCGCCACCGACCTGGACGTGGGGGTCAACGGCCAGATCGAGTACGTGTTCGGGGCGGCCACCGAGTCGGTGCGCAGGCTGCTGCGACTGGATGAGACGTCCGGCTGGCTCAGCGTCCTGCATCGCATCGACCGCGAGGAGGTGAACCAGCTGCGCTTCACCGTCATGGCCCGCGACCGCGGACAGCCCCCCAAGACCGACAAGGCCACCGTGGTCCTCAATATCAAGGACGAGAACGACAACGTGCCGTACATTGAAATCCGCAAGATCGGCCGCATCCCCCTCAAGGACGGGGTGGCCAACGTGGCCGAGGACGTCCTGGTGGACACTCCAATCGCCCTGGTGCAGGTGTCCGACCGAGACCAAGGGGAGAACGGTGTGGTCACCTGCACGGTGGTGGGCGATGTGCCCTTCCAGCTCAAGCCGGCCAGCGACACAGAGGGCGACCAGAACAAGAAAAAGTACTTCCTGCACACCTCCGCCCCTCTGGACTTTGAAACCAACCCGGAGTTCAACGTGGTCATCGTGGCAGTGGACTCTGGCAGCCCCAGCCTCTCCAGCAACAACTCTCTGGTGGTCAAGGTGGGAGACACCAATGACAACCCGCCGGTCTTCGAGCATTCCGTGGTGGAGGTTTACTTCTTTGAGAACAATGTCCCGGGCGACCGGGTGGCCACCGTGAAGGCTACCGACGCAGACAGCGGGAAGAACGCCGAGATCGCCTACTCTTTGGACTCCTCTGTGATGGGGATCTTTGCAATGGATCCCAATTCGGGAGACATCCTGGTCAATACGGTCCTGGACAGGGAGCAGACTGACAGGTATGAGTTTAAAGTTAACGCCAAAGACAAAGGCATCCCGGTGCTCCAGGGCAGCACCACTGTGATTGTGCAGGTGGCAGATAAGAATGACAATGACCCCAAGTTTATGCAGGACGTCTTCACCTTCTATGTGAAAGAAAACTTGCAGCCCAACAGCCCAGTGGGGATGGTGACCGTGATGGACGCTGACAAGGGGAAAAACGCACAGTTGAGACTGTCCATAGAGGAGAGCAGTGACATTTTTTCCATCGAGAATGACACGGGCACCATTTACTCCGCCATGTCCTTTGACAGGGAACATCAGACCACCTACACTTTCCGTGTCAAGGCTGTGGACGGGGGAGACCCTCCCCGATCCGCCACAGCCACAGTCTCTCTCTTTGTGATGGATGAAAATGACAATGCTCCCACTGTCACCCTCCCCAGAAACATTTCCTACACTTTACTGCCACCTTCGAGTAATGTCAGGACAGTAGTAGCGACAGTGTTGGCAACAGACAGCGATGATGGCATCAACGCTGACCTTAACTACAGCATCGTGGGAGGGAATCCCTACAAGCTGTTTGAGATTGACTCCACCAGTGGTGTGGTTTCCTTAGTGGGGAAACTCACCCAAAAGCATTACGGCTTGCACAGGTTGGTGGTGCAGGTGAATGACAGTGGACAGCCTTCCCAGTCCACCACCACTCTGGTACATGTGTTTGTCAATGAGAGTGTTTCTAACGCAACTGTGATTGACTCCCAGATTGTCAGAAGTTTGCACACACCCCTCACCCAGGACATAGCTGGTGACCCAAGCTATGAAATTAGCAAGCAGAGACTCAGTATTGTCATTGGCGTGGTGGCTGGCATTATGACGGTGATTCTGATCATCCTCATTGTAGTAATGGCCAGGTACTGCAGGTCCAAAAACAAAAATGGCTATGAGGCCGGCAAGAAGGACCACGAAGACTTCTTTACACCCCAACAGCATGACAAGTCCAAAAAGCCGAAAAAGGACAAGAAAAACAAGAAATCCAAACAGCCCCTCTATAGCAGTATTGTCACTGTAGAAGCTTCCAAACCAAATGGACAGAGGTATGATAGTGTCAATGAGAAGCTGTCAGACAGCCCTAGCATGGGGCGATACCGATCAGTTAATGGTGGGCCTGGCAGTCCTGACCTGGCAAGGCATTACAAATCCAGTTCCCCACTGCCTACTGTCCAGCTTCACCCCCAGTCACCAACTGCAGGAAAGAAACATCAGGCCGTACAAGACCTACCACCAGCCAACACATTTGTGGGAGCAGGAGACAACATTTCAATTGGCTCAGATCACTGCTCTGAGTACAGCTGTCAAACCAATAACAAGTACAGCAAACAGGTAAGATGCCTTCCAGATACATTTATGTATAGTCCCAATGAGGGCTAATAACTCTGAGACAGCATCTTTGTGTAAAATTGCGTCTTCAGTTTTCTCAGGCTGTTATTTTAATTTTGAATAACGGGAATTTAATGTTAGTTCATGCAACATTGATTAAGCAGAGGTCATCTGTGGAAAGTTCAAGGCTGTGTTTTCGTAAGTTGGACCCTAGGTTCCCTGAGCTACTGCAGGAAACGGTCAAAGTAGGCCGTAGTTTGCGCTTCTCATTGCACTTGACAGCCCTAATTCATCCTACGTTTTCTGCCTCCAGAGTAAATTTCTATATACAAATTTTTGAATGGCTCCCGTTAGCCAGGAATCATTCTCTATTGTGGCTACTAAGTGGATAATTGGATAAGGAGACACAATTTCTGAAGTTACTCCTGGTGTCTATGCAAATTGGACACTGTCAAAGTTTTAGCTTCACCATACATTATGCAGGATTTTACAGATAAAGAGATGCTGATTCATGCTAATGTAGTACCAAGCCTAAAATATTGAAGTACTAACTATTTTTGACAGAGATAGTGGTTTAAAAACATGTAATGGCATGCAAATATTGTGCAAAACTACATTTGTAATACTTTGATATCTGTAAAAATTAAGCTTTCATGATAGCATCTATCTGCAAACATTTGCATTCCTCATGTTTAGTATTAAAAGTGTAAAGATAAAATTAAATTGCACGGACCCATTCTTGTTTTAGCAAAGGCACAAACATTGGGATTGATGTACACCTTGTATGAATATTTTGGTATGAATATTGTGATATATTGAGAAGATGGCAGGTATATGGGGTATTTAAACAGTACGTTCTGTTTGAAATGTGGAAACAGTCTTTACAATGTGTGTATCCCAAGGCAAACTTCAGAAATGAGACTATGTACCTTTGCAACTTTTGCTTAAGTAATACTCAGAAAGCAAACTCTTCATACACCAAAGTTTATTTGATGCAGAGCAAATAAAACTTTTTGGAAACTGGTCTGTTTCATATGTAGCAAACTCTAATAAGAAAGAATCACATCTATAATTATTGCTAGGACTCATCTCAAAAAACCATATTGTAACTGTCAACTAATTACCCATCAATAGTCTTTCTGTTGACTATGCCTGGCCTGTTGAATGCATGATGAGAGAAATATTTAGGCAGAGGAAAGAGTTACTGCCATGAATCTCATGGAAGATGTCATTGAAAAGATACGATTTCCATCTTCCTTGTAAAATTATTTTAAAAAGCTTATTAAGGAAACTTTTTATGTAGGAAACATGCTTTCCAGGAGCTGTTATAGACAGTAGAAATTGACATAATAGGCTTTTATATCCAGTCATCAAAGCAATTCATGGAGGAGACACAAGTTTAAAATACATCACATTAATGCATTTGGGGGATGTACATTGCGTTAATGGCTTTTGATATGTCCTTTGGTGCATGTGAGCTCAAGTTATTTATTTACTTTGACCTGAAACGTGAGAGTGGGGAGTTTGTGTCTGTGGTGTTGCTGCTTTACCTGGAATCAGAAACATATGTCTTTTGCTTTCGGTGCTTTTATCAGTTTTGTGACTGAGAAAGAATACCACTAAAACAGTAGTCCATTTATAAGATTACTTGTAAACACTTACATGCAGCTTGAGAATGCAGGTGAGTTCCCTAGAAAGTGGTAAAGTCGAAGGTCAGCTCTCTTGAAAAGATCAGCTGTCATCTGGAGGCTACTTCCCATCCTGTGGCTGAGTGGTATTCGGAACCTACATTGCCTGATCTTAAGCTTTTAAGTGGACACAGCAAGTGGTAGGTTTATGGATATTTTATGCAAATACATCATAGGATCTGTGCTGTCCTGTAAGCTCATTTGGCTCATCAGATAGAATCAGCTCTGTATTCTTGAATATTTAAAACAGCCAATATCCAGACTGTTGGCATCCTGTTTAAAAGGCAAAGTGATATGCTTATAAATAAACTGATGTATGATGCTATGCTCTTCACTGGGCAAAGAAATCCACAGACCAAAAGACAAAAAACGCAAAGCAATTGGAATGAATCATGCAGTTCTCCAAAAGTGACTTTGGGAAACTAGTGTGCCATTAGGTATTCAGAAGATGTTTCTGGTTTTAGTCATGAGTAAACAGTGACCTATAATGAAATAATGGAGACTGAAACCCATTCTCTTTAATGTAATTAGTGGTAGTAATTGATACGCTTCATCTCCATATTGCTGTCAAGGGACAGGGATATCCATGTACAAAGTTACATTCTGTATAGTCATCTAACATAGGACACTGGATCCTTTTGTTCTGATTTTTGTGTATCCTATGAAGATGGCTTTCTCTCCTCATGCTTAAAAGATGTTGCCTTTAATATATATACGTATATGTATATATTTAGCTTTCAATATGTATTTTCTTTGATTAACCCTGATACGAAAGGGGAAAATGAAAAGAAGACAAGGTCTTATTATAATCCCCCCTCTTTTAATGATACTCAATTTGGGGAAAAACACTTTAGGATTGCCTTCTTTGAATTCCTTGCAGGAGGAATTAATTGAACATCTGAGATTTCATCTGATTTAAACCCTTTACTTACATTTACAGCTCCCTGAATTGCCCTATCAGAGTCCTTTACTAGTGATCAAAGCTAAGGGATATCTCTTACAGTTCTGCGATCTTCATGAGCATTTGAGAAGACCTTATGAAGTGTCCCTCGCAGTGGCATTATGATTACATTCTAATAAATTAAACAGTGTTGCAAAAATAAAAGCCTGCACATAACCACTGCTACCCCTTTGAGTTTGTTTTTACAGGTTCTAGCGACATTCCAATCAAGCTGCCCGAGTTACTTCTTGACAGATTCTAGGAGAGGTGTGTTTCAGAGGTTATGTCTGAAATTCACACATTAGTGAAATTGATAATGCGGCCCAGGTTTTCATTCTTCAGGCATTTTCAAAGGAAACAAAAACTTCTGCTCTCCTCGAACTCACTGTGTTTAGTTGAGCACTGTGCAGCTTTGACAGAATTATTGAGATAAACCGTCCACCTTGATTTCATATCTTTGGTGGGTGAACATGGTCACGGTGACGGTCAGTTTGGGGACCTGAAAGTACAAGCCTGTCCCTGTCCTTTTGGGTTATATAACAAAAGCAAGGCATTCTGTTGTTGTTTGCCTACTTACTATAACCCTCTGGTGTTTCGCTACGTGTTAAATGATCATCTTTCAACTTTCTTTTTAAAAGTAGCATAATTCCCTAAGATTAATAGATGATGTAAAAGTATGATTACCATTTTGCTCATTACTCTCAAACCCTTTTTTACTCTATCATTGCTATGCTGTTATTTAGATAATGCACTTGCTAGTAAAATTTTATTGTGTTTAGTAAATGGAAAGTAAGGTACTTTATTTCTTGGCAAGAGTACAAAGCATACAGATTGAATAAACATTAATTTAAAAATCCATTTGTAGCTGATCCTGAGATACTCAAGGAAAAAAATCCAATGGCAGTCTTCTTTGCATAAGAAATTGCCGAATTGAATCTGGAAAATGTCTTCTTTAATTGATCAGATTCTGTCAATATATTGTGTGCTTAATAAAAGTGTGGCACAACTTGCCTTTTAAAAATTACTTGCGTTTTGGAAGTAAGATGAAGACTGAGACTTAGATGCAATAAGAACTGAGTACCAATGACATTTGCATATGTACGTTGCTCAGTATGTGCTGTAGTTGAAATGCATCTGTCAGTGATGCTAGTAAGCACTTCCACTTTTAATCTTGTCAATTAATTTCTGAAATTCCATGACACAATTTTCCCATCTATAATAATCCCATCTGAAACTTTCCCAAGGTGTAATTGATCTACAAATAATGGGAATCCAGTTACATTTGGCCGAATCTCGTGAGCAAAAGGCCAGTAACTGATTTGAGTTATATGATCGTCATTTGTGCGAAGGGCCTCACTAAAGGAGCCTTCCCTGGAACTGAGGATGCCTGTGGAACAAGGAAAAGATCACCCACTAATTTGCTATGAAATGAGTACGCAAGTTTGCCTGTAACGCTATCCAATTTGAGCCTATTGTATTGCTCTCACATGGATACCAACTCATGGCCGTCCTGTAGGCTAGAGCTGAACTGCCCCTTGGCAGTGTTACATTCTAACATTACAAACCTTTAGGGACTCGGACAGGAGACCCCACCCACCCCGTTTCAGTTGGCATCAGAGTGCTAAAACACTGTGCCCCACAGATCCTCATTCTCCCAGGCTTACTGCACACTCAAAAGTGACCTGATACTGGTCCAGTCAACGGAAAGACTTCAAATTCACCGTACACCTGGACAGACATTCTTTGTTGGTCGTCTTTCCATCTTGAATGGTGTGTCTCAGATGTGCAATGGCATTCACAAAGTGTAGCTCATCAAGTATCTTTCCAAACCACCTGAGAGATGCCTCCATCGATTCATACACAGGTGTTTCAGCATTGCTGCCGTTATGCATTTTTTTTTTGCCTTGTGATACTTATATATTGATGCACGGGAAATTTCTAAATGCTAAACACAAACTTGAAATAGGACAGACTATAGTCAGCAGTGTAGTTGCCACATTTTAGAATGACAAGTTATCAGCTCATTCAGAACATCAAATTCCTCCATTATGGAAATATAATTTGATTAAGAACACAACATTAGCAGAGACACAATGCGAACTAGAATTCAGAGCTTCATGTTCTTTTTCAGTTTGTTATTCCGTTGTTAGGGAAAATACAGCATGCCCCAACTTTCTCTCTCTCTTTCTTTTCTCTCTCTCTCCCCTCTCTCTCTATATGTTACATATATATATGTATATCTTTAGAAATATATTGAAATTTACTTTTGCATGTATAATTTCACTTGTTTACCTATCAAGGTTCATATTTTTATACTAGGATGTGATTCTGCTTTAGACTGTACTTATCCACAAATGATCAGAGGGCAGTTATAACTCAAATTCTAAAGAATTTTATAAGAATTTGCCATTCTTTTCTGCTTTCTGAAGGACAGCAATTGTTGCAGGCATTAAAATACTTAAATGACTTCAGAGGGTATATTAAAATAGCATAATTTTAACATGTGCATTAGAAAAATAATAAACGTAAGTCCCTACTCAACATTAAGTATGCCTTCAATAAAATTCATTTCAAATAAAAAAAACAAGATGAAAGCATTGAGAACTTTCTGTGGGTTATAACAGGATACTTTTACCATTTGCACCAATATTAATCATTCCTTCTGACTCATGTATTTTTTTCCAATTTGACAGGTGCATGTAACTTGGTAGTACCCTGTACACACAAGGGTGAACCAGTTTCCCCTAAAATTTGGGTTTCCAGAACCTTTTTGTTTGTTGTTGTTGTTTGTTTGTTTTTTGGGGGCATCACTGCCCTCTGATGGTCCTGGAAGCTACCCAGCGCCGCTCTTGAGAGCCTCCGTCCAGCACCTTTTTAGGGTAATGCAACACTGCACTGTTTTCAAATCAGACTTTTTCCCCCCTTCGAAGGCAAGTAACTTAACGGATTTGAAATCTATTTATTGAGGAAATGTAGAATTTTTAATTTACTAACTTAAAAAAAGAAATCTGAATGGTTTTAGAAACTAAATGATAAGACAATTGCTTCGCCATTAGCCACCCATGTTAAGAGGTGTGTTAAATCCTGTATTGTGTTGGGGAGGTTATGCAGGAAATTGAGTAAAAAGATCACTTAGGGCCACATTGTGTATGCTGTGTGTAGCCAATTGCTAGACTCTCAGCCCAGCTCCCTTTATTTACTTAGTATGGATGTAGAAATAGTAAAATCTGCCTCTATATGGTTTGAGTCACATTTGCTTTGCTCTCTTTTTTCTTTTTCTTTTTACTTTTTTAAGCCCTTAGAGTCTTTTCTACAGCAGGGTCTTGGTTGTGATGCACAACACAATGCTTTATTTAGTGTGAGTGTTGTAGGAGAGATCACTTCGAAGAAGAATTGAGCTGAAACCATGAAAACCCATCTTAATTATCACTTCTGGTGAATTAATGTTTCAGAGGAGGAATAAAGGTTTATTTTCAGGAAGCTAGTTGTGTTTGTATTGAACTCAAATGCTGTGTACAAACAACAAAAACTATTAAAGCTTTCAAGTAGGACTCCTGACAAGTTAGCTTCTTCTCTACCCCCCCCCTTTTTTCTCTTTCTCCCTATGTTTTATTTACAGCCGCATAATTTGCAAATGCAAATCTTCTGTTACAAAACCTCTACCACAGCATTCAGATTGAGCATAGGCATTGGGGAAGATTTCTTTGTTGAATTTTTTTTTTACCTGCATAAATCTTTATTTTCCTTCTTTCAGATGCGTCCACATCCATTCATTACTGTGTTTGGCTGAATTCCACTCTAATATGATGCTCCATTATGCACCATACAGTGATGACCTTGCTACTCCGAAAACCTGCTGGAGCCTGACCTTGGCCGTGGGGTGTCAGCCAATCACTGCTTGTTCTGCACGTGCATTTTATTTTCAAGTCTCCCCCCTTCCCCCTCCACTTAAGAAAAACTAGTATTGAAATAAATAAACTTATAAAAGAAGTAGTATTAATACCAAAATGTGTTATGAGTGGGTATCTAAATCATCAGCTACTCTAATTTGAAGGAGATGGTTAGCAGAACTTCATCATGAAGTCATTTTTTAAAATATACAAAAGCACATTTCACCCATAATTTAAAGATGATGGCTTTGTGTGAGCAGACAGAAATTAAGTCTATCATCCGTGACATTGTGACTTTGAGTTAAAGCCTAAATTGATCTGTAATTTTTAAGTGTCTTGTAAGTTTTTAAAGGCAGCCACATAGAGTTCTCTGAGATTAACGATAGCATCTTATTCTCACTACGTGTTTGCATTTCCAAAGGTGTGCATTTCCTCTCCTGTACCTGCCAGGAGTTGGGGATTTATTTTAACTAGTACCACCTTCAAAGGAGAGCAGACAGATTCATTTTATAGCCACCGAATTGCAGCCAATTCACTGATCCCTAATCATGAAATACTTATCAAAGTAACTCTAGAAGTTTCATGTTGTGTTTTTTGGTTGGGTCAAATTCATTAAAGAAATTTTAGGAATTTCCAGTGAGACTTCCGGAGATGGTCATTTTCTGAATGACTGTGAAGGATCACTGCCTTTGTAGAAAACCCTTCTCGTTTGCTTTAGACAACACACATTAAGTCATCTTTTGAAAGAAAAAGTGAGCATGTTACACATGGTGAACAACTGACTGCATTTGAACCTTATAAGTGATCTCTTCCAGCACCCCTGGTCACACATTAGTTTAGTGTTCAGCTGTTAACAGAAGTTTCATTATTGGAACCCACCAGAAATTCCATGGAGCAAAATTGAAGCGTTTGTTTCCATGAAGATGATGGCCTTCGAAACTCTGGGATAGTTGTGCTCTGGCCCATAGAGCATGACGAGTTAGTCAGAGTGGACTCCATAAACTGGGCTGGAATCCTGTGGAAGGATCCACAGGATTTTGTGCTTGTGATTTTGTGCTTGTGTATGTATGTTCATGTTTGTCATGTGTGTTTGTTTTAGCATCTCAACATGAGTATCCCAAATAGAAAGTTTCATTATGCTATAAAAATAGTTTGAGGCACTACTTAATTCATTAAAATTTTCTGCAAGTTTTGAAGTCATGACCAGTGATGTCCAGAATCTTGTGATATTTTTGTGAACCATCTTTCACATGGGTGAAATATATAGGAAATACCACCGTAACCCATGAAAATCGCCCATGCTACGCATGCTGTGCTGAGATTTTTTATTCTGTTTAGTGCTAATGTAAATTCTTCTCAAAGGCGGGGGAGGGGAGGCCTATCCAGAGAGATCAATGGGGCTACAATAAGGTCCCCAAATCAAACACCAGTGATTTTCCTTTCTCATTTGGTTTTGGGAACAAGTGCCATTGCAAGAAGTTGGTAAAAAGCACCTTTTCATTTCCTACTTCTTGGAAAGGCATGTTTTCTCATTTTGAGTAGTAAACCTCAGTAGATCTACTAAATATGTGAATCAACTCACAAAGAGATCATAGAAAAAGTAGGTCACAGCACTGACTTAAAATGAACGTCAAATGTTGGCATTAAAATGAAGGCCACAATGTTGAGCTAAAATGAATGCCAAAGAAGCGATGCTTTCTTGTTTTTGTTTTTGTTTTTTGGGGGGGGGGGCATCACTGCCCTCTGGTGGTCGTGGGAGCCACCCAGTCTCCTAAGAGCCGCCACTGGATTTGAACCGCTAAGCCCGCAGTCCACAGTCCCACACTCAACCACTTATGCCACCAGGGCTCAGCCCTGGAAGAGATGCTTTTGTAAAGAAAAGTGAATGGTGAAAGAAGTTGTTTTGCTGATTTGAGTTTCAACACATGTTTGCGGCATAAAATTGATTTATTAACTTGGTTTTCAACCACATTTAGAAAGATATGAAATAAAAGAGAGATTCAGGATATGTCACCTTGTAAGAAGAGTAAACCTTGTTTTGTTCAGTTGTGTTTGTGCACACATGTGTGCCTCAGGTTTGTGTATGCGTGTGTGCGTATTCCTCTCTTTAAGATATATATATATATATATATATATATATATATATATATATATATATATTCTATGGTTGCTGCAAGCCAAACGCTCACTCATATGTGTGTGTGTGTATGTGTGTGTGTATATATATATATATATACATACATACATATATTCTTAAGGAAGCAATCAGAAAGGTTTGAAAGCTGCAGTCCAAGATGCTGGGGTGTGGGAAATACTGGCTGTTTAACTATTATAATTAGAAATACTTAATAAATAAAACCAAACTTACAACCAAAACACCTAACACCGAAGGGATTTTGTGTGTGTGTGAGTAGGAATCGGAATCACCAACAACATACTCGTATGGCATGATTTAGCAATAGCAGAACATTTGTGAGAAGTCTTAGCCTTCAGCTACTATTCTGGCTAGATTTTCTTATACGCCATCTAAGAGGCTGCTTTTGTTCAGTGTCCAGGCACTCACATTCTTCTGCCCTGCACCTAGAGTTACCTGTGTTTCTTTTCCTTTGACCATTCTTTGGACTTTATCACTTAGAGCAGTGGCAGTCAAGAAGGTGGAATTAGATACTGAAGGACTCACATTTTTATATAGTTTAGCCTTTGGGTGGGCATTGCATGTGAGACCATAAGGCAATAATTCTTCTTTCCAGAACCTTAGGCAGAATCGGTGTGGCTTAAAGACTGCTCTGCTGAGCAGTTCATTTTTCACATAAGCACATTTCTCTTTTGACTATTTTTAATATAAAAACTTATTAGTGGGTATACAAAGAATAATAAGTTATAGACTTTGTCCTCGTGGACTTAAACTATAGCTTACTTTTGCATTGTGCTTGCTAAGTTTTGAAGCATTTTCATATGTGCTTGTTCATTTCATCCTAAATAAAGACAGGGTATTTTAAAATCAATAAATTAAAAATCAAGCAGTCAAATTAATGTGAAGAGGTGGAGAAGTAGTGGAGATCCAAAACCCACCTGCCAGTTACCACATTAAAGACCGGATAAACTTGGAGGAATCCGTTGGCATTGTGTGAAGACCAGAGTAAAGTGTCATGATGATGTCTGATGGAAGGAAACAGTATTTCGATGACTGATGGAAGTGGCTTATGAACTTGATGGTCCAGGAAGAACACTCCAGTGAGGATTTACAAGGACTGGCAGCATTGAGGGCAGAGGGAGCATTCATGTTTTGAATGCAATATATTTCACTTAGCTGAGAACACTCTTAGCCAAAGGAATTGACAGAACAGTGACAGTCTCTCAGCTTTGGTCCCTGCACAGGCAACATTTCATACCCAAATAATAGTAACAGTAAACTTTTAAAAAGTTGCTTTAGCTGTAGTGTGGATATCTAATTAGCTGAACTTGCAAAAATTACACCGTATCGAACAATAACAACAACAGGGTTTAGGCAAAGCGCTTCCACACAAACTTCAGGTAGTAATAAGAATAACCCACAGGATTTTACAAAGAACTTTCACCCTCATGTCATTATTAAGGCTCTCTTGACAAGCTGTCAAGGTCCTTAGCAAGCCACTTCAGAGCTTGAAAGACCTCTCGGAATAACTTTCCACCTGTCCCTGTGCACAATGCTTTGTTTTGGCCTGTGCAGTTTTATAAGCCCTTCGTGTTGTAGAGAATTTGATGACTTGCTTTGTCTTCGATAAATGGGGACTTTGTTAGGCTACTAACTTCAAGGTCAGCAGTTCCAACCTTCCAACTGCTCCTATGGAGAAAGCTATGGAAACTCAGAATGCACTCTGGCAGTGGATGTGGGGTTTGGGTTTAGCTTGGTGCCGGCTCTAGTTTTTGTGTGAGGAGAAAACAAAAATTAGAACAAGGGCTTGACCTTTGCAATAACATTGCAAAAATAATTTACCTGAGACCTGGAACATTTGAAAGTCAGAAAGCTGGTCACTACTATCTTTTTTTCATGAATGTATCCAGGGTCTAGTTCAGAGTTCAACACAGAGGAGGTACACATAAATATTTGTCAGGCCAGTGAATAAAGGCCATGAGGTTGGGGGTGAGGTAGCCTTTGGATCCAACCACATTAGATGACTGGTGTATGGTGGGATCCAAATGAATTGCATCGATCTTTCCTGCTGGGGGTGGATGCTCACATGAGAACAGATGAGATATGCTCTGGAAACTAGAGCCCCTGTCCTTTTCTTTGGCCTCTGATTTTGCCTCCTTCTGATGATTTTGGAATCCCCAAACCCTTAAAAAAAATTCCAAATGAAAGCAAATGTGAGTGCAGATACAGGAGGTACTGGCCACACGTAAAGAAAGACCCCGCAATCAGGGAATTCTTTTCTGGGCTAACGTAGCTGGATGGCACCTAAAACACAGGCAAAGGGCCCTGTATCCATCAGCTCATGTTTTTCTGCATACATGATCTTGCCACTCAGCTAACCCTACCTGGCTAATGAGAGGTACATTTCCTTTTTCACTGAGACCTGGGTGAGCCTCTATAAGGAGAGGGCCTCCAGTGTCAGTAAAGAGAAAATATGCCTTGGATTTACTCAGGGAAGGTGCTTATGCAAGGGAATATGTCTAGGAGGAAACAGAAAGTTGCCTCTTACTCAAAAACTCTCCCAGACCTTTAATGGATATTTCTTTTAAAATGCAAATAACCTCTCAAGTGTTCTCCAGAATCTTTGGCACACCTGGGTGTAAATTACTTTAAGCTGATAACTAGGTCAGCACCTCCAAAAGATCAATAGCCTTTGAGAAATGGGGATTTTGAGTAGGTCCTTGAAGGAAAGCTCAGTAACATAAACTATGGAGAACTTCACTGAGACACTCAGTGTCTGAACCTCCAGCTAAGACTGTGAGATTGTATTAGACAAGGACGCACAAGCTTGAAAAGGGGAAATGTTATGGCCTTGAATTGTGGCCACAGCCCCGGGTACTTGTGGGATGCCACCAAACATCATAGCTTACTACGATTGCAAGAGAAGTGGGATATGTGAATTTCCGATTCTTCCCAGTCAGCCCCGTTTTGTTTATTTTTGTTTTTGTTTGGCATCTTGGTCTAAGACAGAAGGCCAACTGCTTGCCAATTCCATTTTCTGCCCCTGGACTTTACCGAAACAGAGAAGAGTGTGGAAGCCACCAGGGAAGAGTGGAATCTAAGTAGTCCCTGACAGTATGTATACCCACCCTCCCCTGACTAGTACCCTTAGACTAAGGAAATAAACATGGCTGCTAACTGCTGTGGAATCCCCTCCACACTCACAGTGGCCCCCAGCAGTGGTAACAAAGTAGCATAGCGCCAGGTGACAAAGCAGAAAGTTCCGAGGGTTTCCAAGGCCCTAACTTTCGCAAGAGCAAATTATCAGATCTTTCTGCTATGGAGTCCCTGGGTGTGGTCCAGCGGATATGTTTAATCATCCTGCTTCCAGGAGGCCTGGTAATAAGAATAGTTGCAATTCTTTGACACCTTGTTGCCAGGCAGTTGTTGGTTTTCTCGAGAACTCCAGGAAGCTGGGGCTTATCTGACTAGAACTGTTTTCCCTGAAGTATCTCAAAGGAGTGGATGGCCCATGGGTGGAGTTGAACCTCCAACTGAGCATGCTAACTGCCCCATTCCAAAGCCTTCCACATGGCTGTGACCTTGGTGAGAAATGCAGGAAGCTCCCACCGGAATACCTGCATGACATTTGAAGTGCAGTTAGCTTATTACATCTAACTTTTGGTGCGCATTACTGAATGAGTTCTACAACTCTCAGTTTGTATGGAGATCAGTTGGGCTTAATTACTTTAATTTTACCTTCCCGGAAGTTCAGTTAGATATGTTAATTAATGTAGAGTCAGTATTTACATAAAACTGTCCAAAATGGCCCCCTGGTGTCACACAGGAGTTTTTCAAGTGGTAACATTTGTGTTTAAATTTATTGGATGTTGTCAGCATTTTATTCCAAATGAAAAGCTGTAGGAGTTAATGCGGAGAGTCTGTTGAAACAGTAATGTTGGTTTAATAATCTCTCATTTGTAAGAGCATTTCTCAGTGGATTTTCGAATACAGTGGCCCAATTGGTCTGACAGAGATCTGCTAGGTCTGATTTTCAGGGCGTATGGAAGCTGCCAACCACATAACTGAGGCTGGTACCATACTCCAAGTGAATGTCATCAACTATTATTATAGAAGCAATAAACTTCCCTCCTTGAGATAAATCCATGGACAAATTGAGGGTTGGACATTTTTTTTTGTCTTTGTGCATTTCCATTACCCAATGAAATTAAAAAAAAAAATCTTGTGCTGAAATAGACAGACTATACACAAGTGTGATGTAATATAGGAATTGACTCTTTGATTAGGTTGCTGTAAGATAAACTCATCCAGGTTCAGAAGAGGAACTCTCCTCTCTTTTTTGCTTTGGTCATAATTTCTAGACCACCAAGTCGACCAGCAACTAAATAATCATTTCCTAAGAAGTACTTTTTCAAGCTTTGATCCAAAGCTAATTTTCCTATGGCTCTCTACGTCGCCAAATTGAAATGCAGACGGTTAGTGCCCTTGTTCAGGGATTCTGGTGTAAATCGACTTTTCATTTGGAGGTGGCGGGTGAGTTCAGGAAACCGAGATGGTATTACTATACACTGTTAACACAAGAGGGTAGACTCATATAGGTCAGGAGCATTAAAACATGTTTTATTGCTAAAATTTTTTGACATTTTAATATTTACTTTATAATAAGTGAATGTGCATATTTTCTTATATATAAGAAAATGTCATATATATTGAGATCGACATTCCAGAGATGAAATACTTTCTGAGTAACTACGAATTAATTTTCCATTAAGTGTCTCCTATGTGCCACTTATGTGCAAGTTCCGAGAATAGTTCAAGGAGCTGGAGAAACGACAATGAGCAGAAAAAGACAAAATCTCCTCATTTGAGGAGTCTCTGTTTTAGAAGTACAATTCATAAATGAAAGATGTTCATCTGACATTGCCCTACTATAGTCTAGGCACAGCTCAGCATGCTCTGCATATTTTATTTAACTCCTTGAATAGGAATTATGACTGAGTGAGATGGCTCCTGTAATTCACTTTGCAGATGAAAGAACGGATGCACAGAGCATCTGAGTTGGCTTAACGTATCACCTCGTTCCGGAGGTGTGGAGCTGAGATCAATCACAGACCCGCCAGCCTGCTGAGGCCACGTAGTGCAAATGTCAAGTAGCTGGAGCGTATTTATTTGATAGCCAACATGTTTTACGAGAATTGGCTTTACTTGCTGCAGTCAGAGGGAGCCCTGGTGGTACAGTGGGTAAGCACGAAGATGCTCACGGGAAGGTCTGCGGTTTGAACTCATTAGCTAACTCCTTTCTAAGAGTAAAAGCCCGAGCTAAACCTGTCCCTCCTAACAACTTTAAAGTCACTCAAGAGTCTTAAATAAATTTTTCCAAACAAATGAAATCACCATGATATGAAATAATCACCTTCAAATGTTTTCAATCTTACCGCAGAGCGCATGTTCACACTGAAAGAGCGGCAGATGACCCTCAAGTCACAGTTTGCCCACCACTGACCTAGGAAACCCTTTGGGGCACTTTTTTCTCTGTCACCTACGGTCACTTTGAGCCTGAACTGACTTGCTCAGCACATGATAACACAGGGTGGCAGCTTCTGTTGAAGGGTTCAGTGAGGTTGCAGCCTGACTACTATACTGATTCATTATGTTCTTGAAATCAGGTCACTTAGCCCTTAATCATATGATCTTAAACACTCACCAAAATGCATATCAAATACAAGAATACACATATTAAGGCCAGTCTATGATTGATTCTTCTCACCAAGTAGATCACCTCGTAAGTAACCTGTTTTTCTCCATTTGAATCATCCTTTTCTTATTTGTGTATATGTGTTTTGTAGTTGGATATGTCTGCTACTAATATATGTAGGGAGAAAATATATTATTTCTGAACTCTCACTCAATTAGGGACAGGAAATGATGTTATAGGGAAAACAAACCCTTAAGGAGGTGAAGCTAATGAGGAAAGCTTGGTAGTGGAAAGGAAAATTACTTCGTTAGGAACCTAAAAGTTATAGGCTCAGACCTACCTGGTGACTCCCTGGAAAGAAGACATAGAGATGGGCTTCTATAAAGATGACATCCTGGGATGGCGAGGAAGACAATCTCCTACAAGATGGAAAGGAGAGGATAATAAGGAAGTGAGGGACAGGCTAAACCATTGGGAAGTTTGATAAGTTCTTTACATTGGTGAGTACAAAAATCATCATCTGAAACATAAACCTGCATCTAATTCACAATTTTAAAAAAATGGTTGCAGTCAAGAAAATTCCAAAGAACAACATGCCTTGTCACCTGGGGTCATCATGAGTCAGAATCAATTCCAGGACACATTGCACCAATAGTTCTTTATATACATACATATATATACACACACCCACATACATACACACACATATACATGTAAACATGTTATAAAACATTTTAATGCAGTTTTATTTTTTTTACTACGTTTATTTGAACAGTCTTACATCTCATCACAATCTATACATTCATCTATTGTGTCAAGCACTGGGTTTGTCTGGGTTGACTAGGGAAACAAATTCATAAACACACATATGTATACATGAGCAAACTTTATATACAACAGAAAAAGAACATGGAGAAAACATCCTAACTCAGTCCAGTCCAAGTCCACAAGTCTGATATTAGCCCATGTGTCTGATATGAACCCTTTAGTCCTCTTCAGACTCACAAAGCACATGCAATGATGCCAAGACAATCACAGGCCAGTGGTTGCAGAGTTTGTGTATCCAGTGGTGGTAGAAACAGCTCAGCACTGGCAGGGGTCTCCACATGGCTTCTCTGGCTTCAGAGGTCTGGTTCCATCAGGGTAAACCCATGTGGCTTCTCCACCAGCTCCTCCAGAACTCAGGGTTTATCAGCATGCTGCCATCTTGTCATGTCAGTAGAGCATCTCCCAGCAACTGAGTCAATAGTCTCTCACTTCCACGGGGGAAATATTGTGAGATTTCCCAGAATTCTCTGAGAAAACCTTGCCCACACAGAGGTGTCATTTGCTATCTCTAGGTTTACAGGCTAGACTCCACCTCCAAACTCTTAATCAAATTGACACCAAAGTACATGACTGCCACAAGCACATTTGTACATATGTTGCCATCGTCGCTTTCAAAGAATTTTCTGCTTGAGCCCTCCATATCAGATCCGCATTTCACCCTCTCCTTTGCTCGTACACTCTTCCTTATGAAACCTTGATGAGTTATAGATGATCATTTTCATATCTTACATTGTCTTCTGTTGCCCTTCACCCACTTTTCTGTTGTTCACGCCCCTTGAGTGGGGCTAAATGTTGAACCTTATGATTGACTCCCCTTTAATGAAGTTTTCTTATAATTTGCCAATTCTTTGGAAGAAAGCAAAATAAAATTCAATTTTCCATAAAAGATGTTCTATAACTAGTTCACTTTTCTTTAAATTAGAGCTTATTACAATAAAATATGAGCTGTCTTACAGTCTCTTCTCTTAAAATATACTTCTGTTGACTTTTTGAAACTTTTTGGGAGTTGACAGTGTTAAGTAACCTGAGAGTCAGGGGAGGAACACCCATCAGAAGCTGATCCTTCCTTTTGGAAACATGGGAGTATTCATATTTTATTATGGTGGTGTTTTCTGAATGTCTAAATACCTTGATGACACTTTTCATCTTTTTCCTTCAGGTACATTTCCACAAATTTATATCTTTAGAATGCAGTTCAATTTTGTCAAATAATAGCATATTCCCTAAATTGGTGTGTGTTACTGGAATGATTTTTCACCTTTAATTCTCACAACTAGTGGCTCACACTTTTAGGGTTATTATTTTCACCACATTTTATGGAATTTTTTTTTATTTTTTTTTTTATTTTAGGCATCACTGCCCTCAGGTGATGGGAGTAGGAGGCCCAGCCTTTGCTCCTGGGAGCCGGAATTGAACCTCCATCCCAGTGGGCCACAGTCCCGTGCACAACCACTACGCCACCGGGGCTCAGCCCCATTTTATGGAATTTTATAACATTAAAATTATTGCTCATATTTCACTTATTTTCTACTAAAGGAATAAATGTGCAGTAATCATGAAAGAGAAAAAGTCTCTTCACAGATCTCATTTAGATTATTACGTAGTTTAGCAAACCACCTGTTTTCCATCTTCTTAAAAGTTTAAATCCCATCTGGAAGCACTACTAACTTATTGCCAGGTTCTGAGTAGCATTCTGTATTTGTTGTTGCGTTACTAATTCTGAGCATCTTACATATATTACCAAATCACTACTTCTGTATGGTGTAAGTTAGATGGGGCTGGAACAGTTTGGCACTGACTGAACAACTTGTTCAAGTCTAGTGTCAGAAAATGGACACATACCTACAAATTCATAAACGTCAACTTCAGACACTGGTGGAATTTCAAGGGAGGAGAGGAAATCCAAAGAGGACAACAGGGTGGTGTTTTGCACAACCAAATTGTGTACACATGGTAAAGCTCATAATCTAGTTTGTGTATATTTCCTCAATGTAGAAGAGTCCATTTGGATGAACTTTGTGAGATGTTTGGTGATTTATTTTTCCAGTCACTTAGACAAGTGAGAATTGTTTTAAGTCTTTGGAAAAAAAATAGTATGGATACATACTTTCCCTACATAGACACAGGTTACAAAAGTGCATGCCTGTGTAAGCATTCTTAAGAATTCACAGTGAACTTTGGAGTTGTTCAAAACAAGAGCGTAATGCAAGAACAGTTGTGGCTAGAGCACAGAGCATGATCATTAAGTCTTGGCAAACAGGTAGTTGCTCTGATTCACCTGAGAAATGGTAAAGATAAGAATTTTTTATTAAAAAAAATTATTCTATTAGTTTTCCTGTATGGTTTTGACTTCAAATACTCTCCATAGTAATGTTTGCTAATGACGAGATAGCAGCACACCCATATATGTCACATTACAGTCATAGGATAGCACATGCATTCCATCAGCTCAGGATAGGAAAGGAGATCTTTTAATAGAGAATCAAAAGTTTTGCTCTGGCAAGTTTTAGTATTATAGAATTTGTCTACCTTTTCCCAAGCCAAAAGAAACCACGTTTTCCCATTGAGTTTCCTTTTTAATAAGAAGAACATATTTAGGTTACCAATAGAAAATGGTTTCAAAATAGCACTTTTACAGTCTGTAATAGATACACAACTATAAGGAGATTGTGGGCATGATGCATATGTGTTCTCTCTGAAGTTCAAGAAAATCCAGACAAGAATGACTTGACACTCACCTGGCAACATTTTTCAACTCAACTCCCTCCACAAAAAAAAAAAAAAAAAAAAAAAAGTTTGTGGAAAAACCAGAATCGAAAGAGGATGACAAGTTTCCACAAACTTTTTGAAGGCCTGTGATATGTATATTTCTCTGTTGTTCATCAGGCTAGTTCTGTTTTACAGACAATGAGAAATATTATGCAAAGAAAATCACTGTAGAGCTGGAACGGAGGACTACCAGCAACATGCCTCAGCCTTCTTTTTGGAGTCACGCTCACACATGCAACTTATCTTGTGTTTAAAACCGGCTTTGTGCGACTGTGCCTCTAAACAAAAAATCTCTAGCACTAACAAGGCTTCTTGCCCCCGAGCTCCAAATTCAGACAAAATGTCACATCCAACTCCACGCCCTTCGCGTACCCCGCTCTTTTCATTCACACGCATGTTGCTGACTGAAGGGCACATGCAAATCTGGTTTGGGTCCTGGTGTCCGATGTTGAGCCACGACTCAACTTTTCTCTCTCTCGTCTCCCTTGTTTATGAATTTCGCACTCGATTGTCATCCAGAGATGAAAGAAATAGTAGGAGACCACCAGCAACATCAGATATTGATGAATACGATTTTGATGACTTGCTATTTTGAACAAACAACTGGTGGGAAGACAGAGTGAGCTGAAAAAGAATAAAGTCGTGATTCCATGAGCTGAAATGAGATCTTTTCCTAGAAGAATTCGTTAGCAAGGAAAAAGAAAAAAGAAAAGCTCGTTACTAAAAATAGCTGAGTGGTGTTGTCACATTTTATTCCTAGCGCTCATCTCTGGAGGAGAATTGAAGACATATTATTTTATCACTCTGAGTAAAAGCTGAAACGGCTTATTGAAAAAGGAGAAAAGCGCTTTCAGAACTATAGAGGGAAGTCTCACTGTACAAAAACAAAAATAAAGCAGAAAAACTATGAATTTTGCTCCAGGGTCCCAAGACTGTTGGGCCTATTTCTTTTTATTTTACCATGTAAATGAGATTTTCTTTTGGGGGCTGGGCTGTTTCATTGAATAATTGGGAAACATTGAGTGGTGAAAGGCTTTTATTTTTATTTTATCAAAGGAAGAAAAGAGTTTTAAGAAATGTCACCTAGGGACTGTAGATAGGAATTGTAGCTTGCTGTACTTTCATGATTGCTTACATTCCCCTCCCCTAAAATCATAGCTGAAATGCTCTGGGGAAAAAGGACATCAAGCCCTTAGAAAAATACTACAAAATAAAAAATAGCAGCCCTCTGCTCTGCTTACATCCCCTGTACACACACACACACACACACACACACACACACACATGCACGCACATGCATGCACACACATACATATCTACATGAGCTCTCACAAAAATGAAATCTTAAACTTTCAATTTATTTATTCCTCTATCTTATCGAGAGAGTTATATGCTTACCTTTGCAACCAGTATCAAATACATTACTTTAGGGAACACTGAAATTTATGGTGAAATTTATGGTAACTTTTGGAAAGTTACTTTCAGAGGGGTGGGGTAGGGGAGAGGGAAGCAATAGCAGCTATCTCACTAGATCCTAAGTTTGGAGAGAGATTGCCAGTAAGATGACTGAGGCAATGTGGAAATCCCGCACTTGGCCATCTTCCGGAAAGATGTGGTTACAGGCCCTCTGCATCTTGCCTGATCCCTGCACAACAGCGCTTCGTTCGCCGCGACGACAGAGACAGCTGATGATCAGCAGAGGTGTTGCTCTTTTCTTCCCCAGTGGCATCCTGTAAGCTTTCGCACTTGCTCTAGCTTCATTTTTCCCGCCAAGGAGACTGCGTTTTCTCACTGTCTCAGAGGGAGTCAGATGTCAGTAAGTACCACGCAGCCAAGTGATAAGAATATTTTAAACACTGAATGATTTTTGAGCTTTAAGATCCCAGCTCCATTGAGGAAGGGATTATAGAACTATCAGATTTGAGTTTGTTTGTTTCTTTGTCAACTCAGCAAGGATTTTGTATTCCTTGATAATGAAAAAAATGAGAAAGGGCAGGGCCAGAGCTCAAAATCTGCCCAAGATGTGTGATTCGAAATGAGGAGGGACCTTAAATAATAACTTTGTACCACAATGTCCACATCTCAGTGAATGCTGTTCATCCTAATTAAGCCCCTAATTACTGATGTCCAGTTGCACTTGGGATTTAAAGCAGACCCTCTTGGACTTAAAGCAGATCATTGTTTCTGTACTAAGGTAAGGTTGCCCGAGGTACCCTGGAGAGGTTCGTGCTGATCCTAGAAGGGTCAACATGAGCCTGGAAAGAGAACCCTATGATGGCTATGAACTCTTTCATCCGCATCCAGGATGCATCAGTCCAACAACTCTGTCCACAGGACAAAGCCATCGTCAATTGGGTTGTATTTTCTTCGACACTCCACCTCCTTCTACATTTCCACAATGTTAGCTTTCTGTGCCTAGCATAGATTCAAATATTTTCTTTGACTATCACTAGCTGGCCAATCAGTGAATAATTACCCAGCATCATCATTTCTTTGTCATTGGATGATTTCCACCGAACCTGAATATTTGGGTCTCCCATGTAACTATTTCTGCCAATCTCCTTCACACATGGCTTTGACTGTCTTTTAGAATTTCCTAGTCATCAAACCACTTTCAACTGGGGAACTATTAAGATCATTGAGGAGATGGAAAGAAAAAGGATACCTGCTGTGAGCGATAGAGGTTTTTAATCATGGCAACATTACTGGAATGTTTACACTCTCCCCAAAGCAACTTCTTCATTAAGTACAATTCATCTGAGTCATAAATTATATTTCTAAAATAGTTACATTTTATAGTTATATCTACTTTTTGTTGCCCTGTAAAGTCTTCTAAGTCTTGGGATGGCTCTAGAAAATTTATAAAGTTTCTTTTTAAAAAATACTTAATTATTTCTAGATGCTTTTCATTTCTTCTCATGTACTCATATTCACCTAAAGAGCTATCATGGGTTCTATTAGCACTGGCACATGCTATCAGCCAGCTTTCAGATAATCCCGCGTAAGTGACTGGCTGATGATAGCTTTCAGATATTGCCTCTCCAAGATATATTTCTATTAATGGAGAATGCCGGAGGAGTGAAACATCCCCATGTGAGACTGTAATGAAGGGATATGAGGCACCATGCAGAAGTCCGAGCAAAGCATTTGGATGCAAGCATTCGGAACTGACTTATCTCTTCTCCCTCCTGGTCCTGTAGATCCAGTCTTTTCGAGCTGGGACACATAATAGTCTCCTTTTTTCTAAAGTGATTCTGTTTTTTATGAAAATGCTGAAATGATTTAAGATCCGAAATCTTGAATTTGAAGGGTCCCTTGAGATAACAGAAACTGTCAACCATAATCTAAATTGGAGAAACAACACACACACACACACACACACACACACACAAAAACCCAGTTGCTGTTGAAGAGATTCCAAACATTCAGTGTGTGCACAGAAAGGATCTTGATGTGTGTTCTGCTTATGCCTACAAGATTTTCATTGGTGATCCTAAAATCAGTAGAGTACCTCTCTCCCAAGACAACATCCCCCCCCCCACACACACACACATGAAGCAAGAGATAAACATATACGTGGACACTAAAGAGAAGATTTGGGAACACCAAATTTCATCACTCAGAACTGCTAATTTCTCGTGGAAACTTTACCCGTTGCTGATTCCATTTTGAGCTACTTGTGCCCTGGATGTGCTGGCATACCAGCTCATGCACCCTGGATAGCAGTTATGTGCTCTTGGTCCCAATGAACATATTTTTTTTCCTGCCCACGTCCCTCCCTCCCCACTTCTGAGAACACTTTGAATAGATCAAAATGTCCTACGTTGTCACAGTGGTGGGGAGTAAGTCCCAGAGAAGGATGAAGGCAGACTGGTAGAAACAATCTCTGGAGCACTGAAAATCATCCAATCTCCTTTGGTTTGACATAAAAGGAGCAAATTCATGGGCATGCATGGAGTAGTTCTCCTTCTTCATTGTAAGGCCTGTGCATGTTTTCGTAGAGTGGTTTCAGAATACATGATCTTGGATGAGGATTCCGGTTGCCAGTGCAGCATGTTAGTAGCACTAGTGCTCTAAGGGGAAGAAAGGAGATAATATACTATGGACTGTACCACTCGCTAGCATTTCATTAGCTACCCAAGTAAGTATCAAAAAAACATTTTTTAATGAAATCCTTTAGTCCTGATGGTTAAGTATTCATTTTTGATCAGACATGCAGCGTAAAGAAGTTCAATTCAGCAGGTATTTACAAAAAAGGATGGTGCGATAGAAGTAAGATTATGATATAGGCTTTTAAAATGTACATAATTTCAAGATATTGGGCACAGAATTACAATTGCGCTCACATAGACGGAGACCATAAATCTTTAGCGAAGCAGAAAGCCTCCTGTTTCACCTGCACACGGGCTGCTGGCTTCACACCATTGATGTCGCCATTGACAGTTCCACACAGAACCACGACACCGCATCTGACTCCTGCTGGTCTTATGTAGGGGCTTCTAAGACTTTAAATGTCTATGGGGGCAAGCAGATCATCTTTGACCCGACCAGGAGCTGCTTGAGAGGTGAAGTCACTCACTTCTGAGTTAGCAGCCCAACGCTAACCTAACCTCCCCACCAAAACCCCACAATATACAGACCCAGGTGTGTGCCTGTTTGTGTATATGTGTGTGTGTATGTTTATGTAGATGTGTGTATATAGATATATGTGTATATAAGTTACCCAAAAGTAAAGACTATAGCAAAACATGCTGACAAAACTCTGGAATGCAAATGAAATAAAACTGGGAAAAGAAAATTTTAAACGATAAATTTCTATATAGATGCTGTGTGTGTTTTATGTCTAGCATATGGAAAGCTCATTGACTTTGAAGTCAGCAAAGGAAAACTTGATGTTAAGAAAATATGAACTTCAGTCAGTTTTGTGTTAACTATAGATTAACTCTTGTACTATCTCTGGATCTTCCGTTCCTTTGCTATAAAATAAGGTGATCTACATTTTAGAGTTTGTGAGTTGATAGTTTTATGATATTTTCAAGTAAGGTGTTTCCAAAATTTCATGTTTGCTATAAAATAAATGTTCCTAAGCTATTTTATATTTATTTGGATTAAATTATCTCTTCACTTTTGGCATATTTTAATGTTTTGAGGATTATATATGACAATAATAGGAATGCCATCGCTGAGTGATCGTTAGGGAAACAGTGAGTTGTAATATAGATAAGATATCAGATGACATGGGCAGTGAGGATAGAAAACTTCACAACCATTTTTACATAATTTACATGTTTATTACTATTTACTCTGCTCAAAACTAGTTTTAAAAATAAGTATGCTCACAGTCTGTGCTAAGCATTTAAATTTAAATGTGTGACTTTATTTAATCTTTAAAACAAGCTCTTATAACTCTATAATACACTATTTAATCATCATACCTAGTTTATTGATGAGCAAAATCAGGTACCCCGCAGTTTCTGAATTTGTTCTAGGTCATGTAGAGCACAAGAAAGAGCCAGATCTCACGTTGATGTGGTGACCTAAATCATTTGTCTTTAAGGGCTCTAGTTTTCAAAATATCCTTCCTGGACTTGTTACGTAAGCATGAGGGAACTTCTAAAAGTTCCAAGGGAAAAAGAACTAAAAGATGATGGAATTTCTTTTCAGGAAGTTTTTTAAAGCTCCCCAGTATCACTTAAATAAATATTATTCAGGGAGCATTTGAAAAAATGAAGTTTTCTGGCCTTTATCTTCAATGCCACTGGGGTACTAGAATCAGTTTCTTTTTTTTTTTTTAAACACTGTTCTATGCTAAGTTGTAAACCTAGGATATGTGACCCTCCTTTAGGCATAATGGTTGTGCGCGGGACTGCGGCCCACAGGGATAGAGATTCAAATCCAGCACCAGCTTCACAAATGCAAAGGCTGGGCCTCCTACTCCCACCACCAGAGGGCAGTGATGCCCTCCCCATAAAGCAAAAAAAAAAAAAAAAACCCAAAAACAAAAAATTCAAAACTCCCAGCCATCAAATCGAAGTGGAGTCATAGTGACTTTTGAGGACAGCGGAGAACTGCCCTGTGTTTCTGAGACTCTAACTGTTTTCAGGAGTAGAAAGCCTTTCCTTCCCCTGCGGTTGTGCTGGTAGTTTTGAACCTCTGACTTTGCAATTAGCAGCCCAAGGCATAACTCTTATGATACCAGAATTCCTGCTTTTGTTAAAGAAGAGTGTAAACCATTTTCTTTACCCATGAAGCCTTACTCTATTATACTCTGCGTTATTTAGTAATTAGTGAAAGTCATATAGTGTTCTTTTTAAAAAGTAATGTCATAGTTTCAAGAGGTTTTCAGCTCACGTGTTATTGAAAATGTGTGTGCTTTTGGATAGTGAACTCATTGGGTTAAGGAATGCTGGCTGCTGTCCTTGGATGGACATGATTCTGTGGTTCCCATGGGAACTGAAGGTGCATGTGGATGCGGTATGCAAATTTTCACTTGTAGAATTTTCTTCCATTAAGGACATTAAAAGTTGCATGTTAGAACTGCATTGATATAAAGATGAAGATAATCCAGATTAATTCATTTTATTTGTTTCCTTCTGACTTTAAATGAAATTCAAAATCTTTTGTCTATCCCTAAAAGTCTCCCGGGATCTAGGATCTGTGCCTTCTGTGGCTAGTGAATAGAGAGGCCCTCAATTTAAATTGGGAAAATTGAAGAGAATTTAATACAGGAACAATTTCTAGAGTTCTGAACGGGGAGGCAGGGAGACCACCAGGGATGAATCATTCATCTGTTCTCCCCTAATAGTGATCTTCATGCTCCAGGGGACATGTGGCAGCATCTGGAGACCTTATTGTTACCATGATTTATAAATTATGTACAATTGCCATCCAGTGTCATAGCCAAGTCCCCTTGTGGGGGAATGATTGCCCTGAAATCTTCAGTGTTGAGAATGAGAAACTATCTTCTCTGATGATTAATAACCAACCACCTTGCTACATCCCTACGTCTATGATGTCACTGAGAGCGAAACCAATAGATCAGAAAAGGAGGATCTTTTAAAGAAGGTGGCCCAAAATGGCCCTATAAAAGGGAGTAGATATTCTGGCCTTCTGTCTCTTTTCAGTCTTTGTCAGAACTTTCAGATTGGTGGAATCCATCTCTAAACCCAATAACCAAGGCCCCTGTGAATAGATTCCATATAGAGAAACTTTGGGACATAAGGGACCAGTATTATGAATATGGATGAAAGTGGGCCTAGAGGGTGTGTTTGCAGATAAAAGATAGAAGACTTCTAATGCCAGCCACGGACTACTTTCCTGAATTAGCACTCAAGTCAATTTGTGAGTCTTTGAAGAAATGATGTCCAAATGACAAGTTCAAAGGGAGCAATTAACTCTGGGGATATATTTGGAGAGAAGAGAAATTCTAGGAATCAATCAATTAATTCTTGTTCATATTAAAACATATAAATAATCTCGTTTTCAGTGTACTTCTTTTATATCCCAATATCCATTTATGTTCTTCATTAATTTATTAATATTTATGAGAGTGTGCTACATGCCAAGTTTTGGTCCAGGCACCAAACCAACTAAATGCCCATTGTCATCGAATCAATTCCAACTGACAACAAGGCTATAAATTCTTATGGGAGCAGACATCCTCCTCTTTCTCCCAGGCAGTGGACTTGTAGGATTCAGCCCCCAATCTATGGTTAGGAACCTAATACCTTTCCCCCTCCCAGGGTCCCCAGGGCTCCTCTTAGTCTAGGTGCAAGTACAACATGATATGGTGACCATCTTGGATGTGGTTTTGGGTGCTGTATGGGAGACAGCCGTCTACGTGAAATTCTGCAATGCTTAAGTATACAGTGCAATGGAGAGAAGAAATATTAATTTTCCCAAAGTTATCAGGAATCCCAGTAGAATAGATGATATTGATCCAGTCATCAACAGTCCTGGTGCTTTCTGGACCAGGAAATGGAAAGTTCGTGATGTTCTGTGCTATGGAGGAGGAAGCTGTGAACAGTGAGATTGTTGTATTCAGTGAGATTTTGATTTCTGAGGACGAGTGTGCAGCACTGACATATTAAGACAGTACCTTTAAGGGAGTGGAGAATCATTGGATGGTTAATGTAATGTCTTTGTGATTGATTTAATTAAACATTTTTCTAACTTCTATGCAAAGTCCTTCAAATTGATATCATAAAATTGATAGTGTGCAGATTCAATTTTTTCTGAGTGAGCTTAATTTTGTGAAGATTTTATGGAAGCATTTTGGTGTTCTATAGTGATAGTACTTTATACATATCCTTAGCTGTTCATTTTTGATTGGGTGTTCATAGATCAAAGGACTCAGAAATATTTGTGAATAAGAGTCTCTCTTTCAATCACAAACATTCCTTAAACCCTTACAGAACATTGTGATGCCCACAAAAAAAGATCCTTATAGACAATGGAAAACACTTTCTATATCATTATACTGTAGAAAATTATAGCATAGTCTTTGTTAGGAGATGGATTTAAATCAAATTTATAAGATATGCCCGTTCCTTATTGATCAAAAAGTTTGGTTTCTAAACCAGGTCATTATGTGAAAATCAGTGTTGTGCATCAATGGAATGTTTTTACTCTTCTTGTTTCAGACTCCCATTTGTCCCACTTGTGTTAATTTAGAAACTGTGATCTTGGAAATGACAGCTAAGATTTACTTATGTCTTCTCACTGGGCCAGTTCCATGATGGACTCTTCCTGCACAGAGAAAGCGTCTTAAAGGGGACCAACTGAACACAGTGAAGCTTGGTCAGTGGAGGGATCATGACTTAAACACTTCACCTTCCTCCTATGCTGAGTCAGAACTTTCTTTAAGAAGACATTTCCAGGGCTCCATCCCATCTCTGTAAATTCTAGATTCAAGATGCCAGAGTCTTCTCTGTCCATAAGGCCTGGAAAATCCCTAAGATTTGGGACGTGCTGCCAGGTAGCTAGCTAGAAGCCTGGCACACTCTATCACGGCAGAGATTCTGGTCCTGGACAGCTAATTTTGTGACTGTTGTCAGGGACTTTCCCATGGGTTCCACCTCAAAATGACCCTGTTACAACAGAAGGAAACACTGCCCAGTTCTGGAACAGCCTCACAGTTGTTTATTTGTGTTTGAGCCTATTGTTGCAGTCTCTGTGTCAATTGTATCACCGAGGACCTTCCTATTTTTCACTGATTACTTCACTTAACCCAGCTTGATGTCCTCCTCCAGGAACTAGTCTCTCCTGACAACATGTTCAAAGTATGTGAGGTGAAGTCTGTGGTGACATTCTTGCCTGTAATGAGTATTCTCTTCACTCTTTTGGGCATCCGTGATGCTTTCATTATTTTTCACCAACACTATAGTTCCAATGCTTTGGTTTTTCTCAGGTCTTCCTTATGCAATGTTCAACTTCCACGTGTACTTGGGGCAATTGAAAAGACCACAGCCTGAGTCATGTGTACTTCACTCCTCAAAGTAACTTACTTGCTTTTGAATAGTTGAAAGAGTTCTCAGCAGATCTGCCTACTACAATGCATCATTTGATCTTTCAACTGCTACTTCCATGAGGGTCAATTGTGGATCCAAGCAAGAAAAGATCCTTCACAACTTCAATCTTTTCCCCATAGAACATGATATTACCAGTTGTGAGGAGTTTCATCTTCTTTACATTGAATTGTAATCTGCACTGAAGGCTGCCACCCTTGATCTTTCTCAGCAAATACTTCAAGTCCTCCTCACTTCCAGTGAGCAAGGTTGTTTTATCCATCTACATCTGGCAGGTTGTTAATAAACCTTCCTCCAATCCATATACCATATTTTTCTTCATAAAACCAGGTTCTCTGATGATTTTCTTGGCATACAGATTTAATAAGTATCATGAATCAACATATAAAAATCACACTTTTCCTGATTTTAACCATGCAGTATGCCCTTACTGTGTTCTCTCAAATCCTTCCTGATTCTAGTATATTTTGCATGAGGACAATGAAGAGTTATGAAATTCTCATTCTATTTAAACCTATCTGTAGCTTGCTGTGACCCACAAAGTCAAATGCATTTGTAGGGTCAATGCAACACAAGTAAGGATCTTTCTGATATTCTGTGCTTTCAGCCAAGATCTCCCTGACATCTACAATGATATCTGTTGTTCCATGTCCTTTTCTAAATCTGATCTCAATTTCTGACCACTCCCTGTCAATGTACTGCTACACTTGTTCTTGTATAATATCAAGCAAAATTTCACTTGTGTATAATGTAAATAATAGTGTTATATAATTTCTGTATTCTTTTGGGTCACCTTTCTTGGGAATGGGTATAAAGGTGGATCATTTCCAGTCAGTTTGCCAAGAAGTTGGCTTCCCAATTTCTTCGCATTGACCTGTGTGTGCTTCCCGGGCTTCATCGATTTCATCATACCTCTTCAATTGGCAGTCCCAGAACCTTGTTTTTGAACCATTGGTTGAGTGTCCAGGATTCATATCTTTTTAACACAGTCACTTGGTGTAATATTTTCACCTTATTTTGCTGCATCCTGTGTCATTCAATATTTTGCCCAAAGAATCTTTTTAAAATAGAAACTTGAGGATTGTTTTTTTTTTCTTGAAAATATGGTGAGCTTGTTCTTCGCTTTTTGGATTTCAGCCTCTAGGACTATGCGTGTTTCATTTTAATGTTTTACTTTTGTCTTTTCGTGCAGCTACCCTTTGATACTTTGATGTAGGTACTCTGCTACCATTAAGAGCAAGTTACAGAATCTCCTCTGGCATCCATGTGGAGCTTTCCTTTCTTCCTGTCTTGGAAATGACCCTTGGGTGTCTTCATGTGGGATGCTCTCGTTGCCATACCACAAACCCTCCTGTCTGTTACGAGTGTTTAGTGCAGCAAACCTATTCCTGAGATGTTCAGCTCGCCAACATCTAGAACACCGATCTTGATGTGTTCCGTTTCCTTTTTAACAGCTTCCAATTTTCTGAAATTCGTGCTTTCTACATTATAAGTCCCAGTTAGTAATTGATATTTGTAGCTGTTTCTTTTCATTGTCAGCCATGCCCCATCAGCAACTGAAGAACCTGAGGACTTTGTTACTGCAGCCTTTACTCAATTCAAGCCATTATGGCCAACTCTAGTTTGAGAAGGCAGTTCAAACTATTTTGAGTGCCTTCCTACCTAAGGGGAACTCATCTCCTGATATTATCTTTGGCAAGATCCTGCTTCTTTTCATGAGATATTCAGTATCTGACAATGTTTCCATGTTATACATAAATTTTCAGCGGCTAATTCCTCTGAAGTCAACAGCCAATTATTTCTACTGGTCTATTCCTAGTCTGGAATGTCCACTGACAGCTGTTCACTCTGGTTGACTGTTGGTATATGAAACCCCTGTGATGTAGGTTTCAGCATCATGGCAATACACAAGCTACCACAGTATGACAGACAGACAGACAAGGGACAGATATTTTGTCACAAGATATCCATGGATACCTTCTCCATTACAATTCTGCAAAATGAAATATCTTTGTTTTTGAAATAATAAGCATGTGAAAGTGTTTTTGCATTTGGAATATTATCTGTTCTCTAATTCACAATAAAGATGAAATTAAAGTAACATATTTGTCTGTTAGGAAAATGAAAGCCCATCTAGAAAGTTTTTATTCTATGCATCTGCAGTTACATTTTAAATATATTAATATATTTTCCTTATTGTCTTTTGTTACAGATTAGATATGGGTTGCAACCCACCTCTCAGATAGCTGCAACTGCAATCTATTTGAAAATAGAATTTTCATTGTTATGTTATTTAGATGATAAAGTTGGTCACCCAGGAGGATGGATTGCAAAGCCAATCATTTTCCATAGTTAAAAGTGTAGATTCGACACAAATGTGTGCACATGCAAGAGAGAACACAATAGGACAATCAAATAACCACATCACAGCCTGTCCTGACAACATGGAAGAAACCCTGATTTGGGCTTTTAGTCTCTAGAACTGTGAGATGTTCAATTTCTGATCTTAGAAGCCACCCCCTTGGGGTATTTAAGCTATAGTAGAATAAGGAAATGAGGTTCTCTCCCTTCTTCTAATAGAGCATGGCCATCACATTTTTGCTACCACAATTCCAAAGGAAGGGGCCATGCCAGAGAGAGAAGGTTACATCAAGTTCTCATGTCTCTTCTCTTTAGTCCTAAAACTGAAGCTAAAGAACATAATGACAAAATACTTGAATAGCTGAGCTACATTGTTTCCACTTTTAAAATGAACAAATATCAAAAGCTTCCTTTTGATCTGCATGTGAGGAATAATAAAAATAAAGTAGATATTGCAGACACCTCTTTTGCTATTGACATGTTCTGTGTATCCTCCTGAGTTTTTGCCCATCAGGAAGGTCAGTTTCTCAGAAGTTAATGGTGGTTGCAGAAACTAATGACAAAAACTGTATCACTACTTTACATCACTAGTTTCTTGTCTTCTATTTATTATCATATTTTGGCCACTTATCTTCATATCTAGGGATTAAAAATACCTGAGAAGGAGGCAAATTTTGTTTAGTGAGTGTGGATGACTCCACATAGAAGTAGATGCATGTTAAGTGGCAACTAACTCTCCCAGGAGTAAGTGAATGGTGCATTGTGTAACTCAATTAGAAATATTAGGCTTTAAAATAGGAATATTTCAAAGTAGTGACACAGATTTTGGGAAGTTATGAAAGGAATAAGAAGTGTTCAGATTCCAGGAAGCTTTGATTAAAATATATTAATAAAAGTGGAAGACTTTTGAGCTGGCTGATATGGGAGATAAAATGCTATAAATGTCAACATCATGCTTGCACAACTCTAAGTCATTCTGAACAGTAATGAGTCTTATAAAAGACAAGGTCAAAGAATCTCTCTTAGCTCCTCAACAGAGATGAAAAAAAAATGTCTGGTACATAGCTCATTTCCCTTCAAGTGTATTTAACTGTAAAATAAGAGATAACCTTTACAACTCTCCTCCATTGATAACAGTGAAAAAATGAGAATTGCTCACTTTCTACAGGGTTGTTCTGTTCTGGGAACAAAATTCTGTCCTGGTGGTCAATTTAGTTAAATGAATTAGAATCATACAATAATTATATTTTCATGTATATTGTAGTTTATGAAAATGATGGACAGAAGGCTATCAGGAGTAGAATTGAGACTTACCGTTATTTGGTGTGGGCTCAGACTACTAACCACAGGCCAAGCGTGTTGGGTATCTTTCAAACCATGTACCCTGGATGTAGGCTAAATTGTTAAGATTTTTTCCCAGAGAAGACTTAAAAGCATTTTTGTTTGTTTGTTTCTGCTAGAAGACAATTCGAATATTCAATTATTGATCTATCTGAACAATGGGTTTTTGGGGGGTAGAGACTGAAAGGCCAACAGTTGGCAGTCACCAGCAACTCGGGACTCTCTACTCCCAAGTCAGGGGACTCTCTACTCCCATAAAGAGTCAACTGCAGAAACCCACAGGGGCAAATTTATGACCCTACTGGGTCACTATGAGTTGACACTGACTTTGGTTTGGGGTTGGTCATTCATTTTGTACTTATCTATCAAACACATATTTTTTGGCTATCTTCCTGTTCTTATGGGGCTTATATTTGATTCCAGAGGAGAAGTGAAAAAGTATACATGTGCTGAATTGAAAAACAAAATTTGTAAGGTTTTTTTTAGCTTCCTTCAATTATAGCTCCCAAATGAATATTTCTCTGAGTGCACGCTACATTTTCCTTGTATATATAAATAAAGGATTATATAGGAAGAGATGGATCATTATGCCTGTAATTTGGAATAAAACCTGAACACATGAATCTTTGTGAAGATGGCACTATTATCGGTAACATTATGCCAAACACAACAGCACTGCACCATTCCTGAAATACATATCTTATAGGATACATAGAAACTAAACTAGAGTCACTTGGACCACCAGTGTGTCGTGACTAAATGAAAATTTCCTTGAATTAGCTAGCCAATTTTTTTCTGCTGGAATGTGAATACTAAGTAATGGATACTCCCAGCTCCTCCACAAGTCAGAAGCCCACGGTAGAAGGAGTCCCTATTAGCTTTTACCACGACTCATTAGAACAGGTCCTGAAAATGAATTTAGCTCCCTATCAGGCAAGCTGCAGAACATCCCGAGTCATTTGTCAGATGGAAAATAAGTTGTCATGTTCACACAGTCCCCGTGATGCGAACAGAAATGTATCACTTCATTATTTTCCTTTTCTTCTCAGAAAATATGATATATTGATTTATTTCAGATTGTTTAGGGTCTAAGGTGTTTGATGCTTGCAAAAGTTATGAATTAAAGATTCTAAATCGTCAGGTGTTCATGTGAATGAAATTCACACCCAGGATAGAGAATATTAGTGGGAAACAATAAATCTTGTCAGGCTCAAGGTAATTCTATGACTGTAGAAAAAAGGAAGGTCGCAAGATAATACTATTCAATGGAGTATGTAAGACATTTAAAGAGATTCATCATTTTCATGTGACATACAGATACCCTTTGAAAGGATTGTATAATTTTTTCTTCAATTCAATTTGATATTTAAATATTTTAAGTCAACCCTTTATAATCCTAGGTGAATTTCTCTTTATTTTTTTCCCCGAATTGTATAATTACATGGTTTAAAAAGTAGGTGGGTGTTTAAGAGTTCAAACGATTATATATAATTGGTAATATTCTTATGGTGACAGCAATTTTATTAATAACGTGGTATAAAGAAATCCAAAGTGAATGACCATCAGACATGGTGTCATAAGTGTTTATGCTGCTTTATGTCATTTGCTTAAATTGCTGATGGATATTACTTTTATTCTGGTTTTCTTAGATGACAAAACAGAGGCTTACGGTTTAATAACTTGCCCAAGATCATGCAACAGTAAGTGGTATCATGAGGCTGGCACACAGAATTCTGTTCCCCCAAAGCATCTCTGCTTCTGTGCAGTGACTCAAAGATGTCACTTCATGTCACATAGTATTGTCCTCCTTTTTCTATAGTATTAGTAAGACAGAAAGCTCAATTATTCTTGACATTCAAAATTTAAGACATAACCAACCAACCAACCAAACAAACAAATAAGGTCAAGTATTTAAAAATGCAGATGCCTTTCTGTTTTTGGATAAGTAAGGTCCTGAAAAACTGTTCGCGCACACACACACAATTTTTATAAACTTTGATTAAGAAGTCAGAACTATTATTTATTGGTGGTGGCCTGAGGTTTTGATATACTTTTAGCTCTTCCTGTAATGTTTTGTATCTGGAGAGGTTTGTATGGGAAAGGCTGTTATCTGCAGAGTTCTTTTGGACACTGACGCCTGCCAAGTGCTCCTTGCCCTCTTCAATGCTGAGCTCGTCCACCTCCCAAAACAGAGACTTTGGGGCCGAACTCTGAAAATATTTTTACCTACTTAAGCTATTACATCAAGCCCCCTACTGATCTCAGATCTTTAAAAGGGACGCTTGGCTAATGGAACCTTCACACCTCTCTATGAGTAAGAATTGTCACCAGTTCTTTGATGAAAGAGAGGTAATCAAGTCACACAAAGGTTAAGTAAACTCTCCATTGTAATGCACCTACACCCCAAAGACACTGCCTCTAAGTGGATGATTCTGACCCACAGTGACCCCATAGGGCAGGGTAGAATCTTTAAGGGGATAGAATGTCCAGTCTTTTTCCCATGGAACAGCAGGTGATTTTCACGTGCTGACCTTGCATTTGGCAGCACAACTCATTACCCACAATGCCACTGGTGCTTCATTGTCACACATCTAATATGTGATAAAAGTGGGATTTGAACCCATAGATTGTAATAGTGGAAACTTTTGTTTAAACCATTATATATGACCATTGTAATTAGACAGCCCATGGTGTATTTGAGCTGTTTATCTTTTATATCACTGTGCCATGTTAAAAATAGTTTTGTCAACATTGACTCCTGTTCCTTTCTCTAAAACAGTAGTTAATACAGGTCCACCTGTGGTGGTGACCCCCCCAAACCATAAAATTGTTTTCCTGGCTACTTCAGAACTATCCTTTTGCTACTCTTATGAATTGGGCAATCCCTGTGAAAGGGTTGTTAGGTCCCCAAGGGATTGCGACCCACAAGTTGAGAACTACTGCTCTAAAACATTGCTTCATCAATCATTATCTGCCTCGGATTCATTTGCTCCCTTTTTTCAATCACTTCTTACTCCTGCAACTATAGGAAAGTTCAAATCTCCAGTATCTTGCAAAGGTCACCTTGTCCATAGACTTTCCTTTATATAGGCAAGCTGACATCTCTCTATTCTGTGCTTGCCTTGATGCCCTTCTGCCACACACTCTCTGGATTATGTTCTAATTCCTATCTACAACTGTTTCCCTCCATCACATCTGAATGAAAGAGTTGGCACTTTCAGCCTTGATGAACTGTGATCTTTGATGAAACTCTACACCCAGAACTTCTAGTGACAGCTGTCATTACATCCTGGGTGTAGCACAATCTCTGAACATTTCCCCTTCTGATTTAGCTGTCTCAATCTTTACAGTTGGCCTATTTAAGGCTTCCATGGAAAGCTACTTTCGTCCTAGTTTAATAGTCAACACCCATCAGAAGAGATTCTTTCAAATTGCTAGCGGTTTTTTTTTGCATTGACATCTGTCTCAAGTCTCCATATCATGCACAAAATTGGTTCCATTAGTTCTTTGCTTTTCAATACTTTTCACCTCTTGCTCCTTTTTTGTGACTTCTATCTACAGACGCTACAACTTTCATGTTGACTTCTGTGTTCTTATTCTCACATACAGATCATGCTTTGCCATCACTCAAGTTGACCCTGTATGTAAAAACCTTTAATAGTTCTCCACAAAATAAAAGGAAGACAGATGAGTGGGGCAGTAACGTCCTTCACAACTGAGCTTTCTATATGTCATGATTGATTTCCAAGTACTCTGTACTCTAGCTACACTAAATAAAATATTTGGTATTTGCTCAGCTAGGTTTTCCCTTTATCAGGTCCATGCCTTCATACATGCTTCTCTGCGCAGTAGGAAGTGCTCTTTGATCCTTCTCCACTCCTTAGAAACACCCTCACTTTCTATAACTCAGTTTGAATGTCATTTTCTGTGTGATGTGTTCCCTGCCTCCTACACTAACTGAGCAGTACTCCTTCCTTTAGGCTTTATTCAACATATACTAACCATTTTCTCTGGCAATTAGGTTTTTTATATGCTTATTCCTGAAATAGTGTGAACTTTTCAAACATAAGGACTATGTTGAATTTATTTTTGAACACCTCCTATACAGAAGTGGACATTTGTCACAAGATTTGTAAATACCCTCACTGAGAAGAGTAAAGATTGCAAACAACAGGCATTCATTGTACGCATACTTACCTTGCTGGGTGCTTTACATGGCTGTGGGATATGACAATGAATAGAACTGAAAACATTACTGCTCCCGTGGAATCTACATTATAGAGAAGGAAAGGGATGGTCAAAAATGTGCAAATAAAGAAAATCCATAGTTAAATGGTAACCAGTGTTTTGGAGACACTCACGAGAGAGGGAGGCCCAGGGACAGCGGAGGCTGAAATTTCCAATAGACGAGCTGATGCCAATTCACAGTGACCCTGTAGGACAGTGTAGAGTTGCATGCTTGAGTTTCTGCGACTTTAACTCTTTATGGAAGGAGAGCACCCAGCCTTTCTCCCAGACTGTCAAGGAGAACCTTAATCAGATGACATTTGAGAAATGAAGGGAGGAAGAAGGAAGCTCCCTGGCTCTCTGGGATCTCCCCAAGTTGAAGGAACCACAAGGGTAAAGACACAGAATTAGAAGATGGAATGACATAGTTGAGGTATGGCATGGAGACCAGCTGGAGGAGCAGTCCCAAAGGGGAAAGCCCTGAAAAAGATGGGTGGATGCAGTGGCTGCCACAACGGGTTCAACATAAGACCCGTGGGGAGGAAGGCACAGGACTGATTGAAATGTCCTGCTGCTATCCACAGGCTCTTTACCAGCCTGAACAATACCTAGCAACAGCCCAGGAGACACACCCCGCCAGGGGAGTGCACCAAGGGAAGGACGTGAGACAAAAAGATCATAGAGAACCAGAAGTCCGATTGAGGTGGGCCTCCAGGACCCTGGCATGGATATTGCATTTTTCTGTTTATGAAATAGGAAGCCAGGGGAAGATTGTCAGACAAGTGATGTAATAAATGGAAAACGGAACAGTTGCTTTTTAGTTGTACAGGTTAAAACAGTACCATTTTGAGCAGTTATCACTGATAAATTTGTGATTTGGTGCTGACAGCCATTTTGAAGGTCTTTGATGCTGTGATTCATTTTCCGAAATGTGATGAAATATGCAGTCTACCTATCATTTTGGTCATAAACTCATGGGACTCTAAACGTGGATTTTATTTCTCTCTCTGTTTTTCTCCTTATATCTTCTCTGGATCCCATCATAAAACACATATACCAGTACTCACAAAAATTAAGAATCACTTCTCCATCTGTCACAGCATAGCATTTTTGTGGGCACTAAGGGTCAAATAGAAAAATGAACTCATCTATATTTACGATAGAAAGGGAGAGAAAAGGTGGCTTACTGGTATTAACACTGAGTTCCTTTGATAATATGGGCTCGATTAAATTAGTCTTTTGTATTGTGGCTCAGTGGTTATGAGTTCAGCTGCTAACCAAAAGATCGGTAGAGAAAACCCATCAAGCACTCCACGTGAGAAATATGTGGCAATCCTGACTCCATAAAGATTGACAGGTTGGTAGCCCCGTGGAGTCCTGCTGGCACAGTGCTTATGCAATGGCGCGAGATTCCCAAAGTCGTCACTTCAAAAGCACCAGCAGCTCGCTTTCTACTCCCTTAAACAGTTACAGCCTTGGAAACGCATGTGTCAAAATTGACTAGACACAAAGACTCCTTTTTTTTTTTTTTTTGGATTTTTTTCCCTGGGTAGCCAATGTGATATTTCTATTTTTCTATAAGGTAGCTATGAGTCACAATCGACTTATGGCAGTAGAAAATCTGTGCAATTTAAACTCAGGATGAAGAAATTATAAGGGTAAGTAAAAAAGTATGACCAGAAAACCAAGCAAACCTTACTTTAAGAAAAATAGATAAAGGTGAAGTTATTGTTTCCCAACTTATACTCCATTTATGTCTGAAGGTCATGGTGCCACCTTTCTAACGTTTCTCTGAAGAATTTGGCATTCTTTGATCTGTACCATTTCCAAACAGTAGTTTTGGTATTCTTGAAGAACTCAGATTGTTCTTGTTCAATGTTCTTTGAGTTTAGGAACAAAAGGAAGCACAGAGCTAAAAAACCAAGGCTGTAGGGTGGACAGAGTAAGGCCTCTCCAGAACATGTTCATAGCATAGTCCTTGCTACCTTGAAAGGATGGGCAGACAGGTTGCTGTGATGGGAAGCATCCATCAGAGCAACTTTCCGGGCATTATTCTCATCAACTCAGTTTTTAGCTATCTGAAGACTTTTTCTGATAAGAAGCCCCCTGAAGGGTTCTGTGTCCTTAGAGGAAATCTTCTAGGATGACTCATTGGAAATCCCATAAAAACAACTTAGCATCACCTTTGGAGTCAGCCTCTTAGCCTAAGTTTAACTGCCCCAGCGAATTCCCACAGAGGGCATTGTTTTTATTCGGACTTTTTGCGCAATTTTTGTTTTTGAAGCTATCTTAAGGAGATTGCTAAGAGAAGATGTCTGTAGTTATTAAAGGGTCCCAAAATATCTTTCATAGTAATCTGATCATGTTTTAACTGGGACTCTAGTAGTCATACTATTTTCATTGCCTTTTAATGCATGTGTATTATTAAATATGGGGTGTGTGTATCTGTATATGAGTAAGGTTGTTATATCAAGGAAGGAAGCTTTCTTCTTTATGGATTGGTGTGTGTGATTGAAATCATTCTATATCTTAATTGTTTCTCTCAGTTTTGGGGGTTTTTTTTTGGCATCACTGCTCTTTGGTGGTGGGAGTAGGAGGCCCAGCCCCACTGCTGGAATTGAACCTCCATCCCAGTGAGCCACAGTCCCGCGCACAACCACTACGCCACCGGGACTCAGCCTGTTTCTTGCAGTTTTGCTAGTGATTTTGAAACCATACACTTTTCTGTTCATGCAGAGGATATTGAATTTTCTCAATTTAGGTGGATTGACTTCTAAGATCTCTGAAAAGAAAGGACTACTGAATCTACCTACCAGCTTTATACCAGTCTGTCCTGTAGAGAAGGAGGCCTATTTTCTAGGAAGAATGAATAGATGGGGTTTGAGCATTAAGTTATTATGAACTGGACATTAATCTTTGAAGAGAATTTTAAAAAATATTCTATTTCCTTCCTATCTTACTTATAATTGTATTGTTAAGTAAATAGATACAATAAAGTATGTAGAACACAAAGGGTTGGAAAAGTTTATGGGGTAATGGAATGAGAAGACAATGGAAAAATGCCATCCACTTTATGAAGCTTCTTTGTTTGTCTATCTATAAGTTTTTTTTTTATTTTCTAAGATTTTGTAATTCATTTGAATGAAGTATTCTCTGAAATTCCTTAATAACCAACTGTGTTTGCTGTCAACTACTGGGATCTGATGTGTTATACAGAAAGGTGCTCCATGGAGTTTTGCGGGCTGTACACTTTAGGGAAGCAGATCACAAGGCTTATTTTTTTCCACTTGGTTTGAGCCTCCTTTGATTCTCCCCTCCATTCCAACAATCTGCCTGGGACCATCTTTTCTCTCTCAACATTGGAATCAGGTAGTCAACATACCAAAAGAAAGATGGGGGGGGGGTGGATATTTTACTAACTGAAACAAATGAAATCTCAAGAAGCATAGCCAAGCTTCAAGCTTGATCACTCCCATTGTTGCTCTTCTGCCAACGTCAATATCCCCAAGGTTCTGCACCTATGTGTTCAGCACTTGTCAAACTTTCTTCCACAATAACCATTTCATAGTTCTTCATGAAAGGAAGGGAAATACAGGCGTCAAGAGAAGAGATAAATGAGAGATAGGATACTGTCTTCTGGTGAAAACACTGACCAAGATTAGCCTATCCATCATCTATCTCTATTCTGCTTCTAGTTCCTGTCTCTAACACAGCCTCCTCACAGTTGTGACCTTCCTTTTTTCTTTTAGTCTTATTGTTTCCTTCTTCCAAGTATCCTTCCTACTGGTTAGGGGTCCATAAGTTTTTGAGTCAACATAAAACCCCATTAGAAATAATCTGCTGATTTCTCACCTGATCAATGATTGGGTGATGGTTTAGTGGTTCTGGGAGAATATTGTGTTTGGTAAAATAGAGGGTCAGGAATGAGACTCAGTGATTTGGATTGACACAGTGTCTATAGCAATGGGTTCAAACATAAGATTGGTTGTGAGGATGGTGCTGGAAAAGGAATTACTGTGCTTGCTTGTACATGAAATGGATATATGCCTGCCTGAACTCCAGGACAGCTAAGCACAATGACAACAACATATCTGGATCTTTGTCTTTGTGTGTGTGTGTGTGTGTGTTTAATTTGCAAGAACAAAAAAACAATGAATGGTTGTAAGTTTTCTTATTTTTAATTTTTTCCCTTACTATTTGCTTACTCTTTTATTGCCTGTTATCACTTCTTTGCTGGTTCTGGCAGATGACAGAATAAAACACACAGAGAGAATAAATATTCAGTGAATTTTTGTTATAATATTAAGAGTAGTTAACGGCAGCAAAAACATTGAAAATCTATTTCCACAATAACCATTTCATAGGGGAATAGAGCAAAACACAACACCTCAAACAAACAAACATAAGCAAACATTGGTTTAAAGGGGTGGTTTTTCCAACGGTGCAAAGCAAGAGAGCGTCCCATGACTCTGGAGCACACTTGCTCGCTGCACAAGCAGCTTCTTCCATGCTGTGGGTTTTCTTTTCCTACACAATTAAGTGAATCTCCATGTTGCTCTTTGAGGTTAAGAAGTTAGATACACATGGGCAAAGGACTGGATGACATAAACCTATCATAAAATTGAAGTCAGAAGTGATTATATATTTTTATAAATTCTCTATGCTCAGATCATCTCAGAATTATAATAAGCATCCTTGGAATTTGGGAGACATGGATATGGGAACCATGTGTCATGAAAATAGCAAGCTTTACATAAATGTTTTTTGTGTGTGTTCTACACTTCATAAAGGTCTGTGTTTTTTCTTTCTGTGACAATGATAATAAACCAATCACCATAGAAGGGCATTGCCTGAATATTTTTCATTATCTTAAATATGTAAGTGAATAAATAAACAAGTAAACTGACTCAAAGTGCAATATAACTCTAAGAGCTGTAGCTTTTTAAGGGTAAGGATCTTATCACATAACCATGCCTTCAGAGAGAGTTATTTGTCAAAACTTATTTACTCTTTCCTTGTTTCTCATACTCATGATAGAAACATCTTCATTTATTTTACTTCTAACATGGCTGATTTAAAAAATGGAATCTCTTTGCTTTTAATATGATGGAATATTAGAAAATCAATTACATTAAAACCGTTTACCCCTTGAGGACTTTCAAAGACCAGAAAATATTATTTTAAATGAAGAACATTTGTCTTCTGTTATTACTGTCTTGAACTGAGCTACATGCTCTTAGCTACACTGAGCTTAGATGTTCAGATTAAGGCAGCGAGTGCTTTGAAAATGTAAAGCCAGTTGTAGCATGTAGAATTAAAAGAAATGCAAAATCAAATAGACATACTATTGCTCTTAGGAATTATAAGCAGAATCTATTAACTGGATTTTTGTTTATCTATCATTAGAATGAATCTACATATAATCAGAATGTTCCAAACTTGATTACTCACTTTAATGAGAAGGGCACAGATAAAATGGAAAACAGCAATTTGAATATATTACATTTGCTGGAAATGGGCATGCATTATTTTGATTTCCTTAATTTCTAATCCTCAACACATAGTGAATTAGTGGTTGGCTAGGAATTCTTAGAAGCAAACTGGTATATACAAAGTTAAGCTAGAGTTAACATTTTTAGAGATGATTTCATCAGCTAGATCTGTCCCATATGTAGGTAATTCAAGGGGACTTATTTTGGATCTCAACATGTCTCCTGAATTCAGTTATATAAAACCATCTCTTTATGTATAAAGTAAACACGGACACTTGGAAATGTCTCTTGCTGGTGAGGGAACATTCACTGCCAAGTGTGTAAATCCCAGAATCACTCCAAGTACAGCTGTTGTCAGCCCGTGGGAATAGCTGTCTAGTCAGACGTAGGAAACGCAATCCCAGGTAGCTCTTTCAGCCTGGGATTTCAGCATCAGTTTTGTTTTTGATCCCTGTATTACTCAAATCCCTTTTCATTAATGATGAAAGAGGGTCTCAATAGCCTAAGCTCACATTTGAAAAGAAAAAGGAAAATTGCTCTTTCAGTTCTCCTTGTCTTTTGCTATCTTTTACCCACATTCTTTCCAATGAATTCTTACATGAATCTTGTACATTTACAGATGTTAACATTAATTCATGGCCTAACCTTTACTATGTGGAAGAAAAATGAAATTTAGAGAAGAGCAAGTTAAAAAAAAAAAGGTGCTGGTAACTGCTGCATGGAGCTTCACAGAATGCACTCAGACCTCATGTCCTTACACAGAGATGGTTTTAGTTTCTTTTAGTCTACGATGCTGTCTATGATGCTTATCTCTTTTCCCACACCTAAAAGAGCTAAAATAGTCAATGGGAAGTCAAAAGAGAAGTGGCTTGAAGGACGGACACACATGAGAATACATGTGTGTTTGTGTGTGTGTTTTTTTCCCCTCAAATCCATTTTATTGGGAGCTAATACAGATAGCATATCATTTCATCGTTCAATCACATTGAGTATTGTACAATTGTTACCAGAGTCAGTTACAAGATAGTCTCTCAGGTCTTCAACTCCTTGATGTTGCTCCCCTTTGCACCCCTTCTCCTCTGTACCCTCCAAGGAATCGTATTCTATTTGTTGTCGCTATAAGTTCATCAATCCTGCATTTCATATACTGGAAAACCAAAACATACAAACATACAAACATAAACCAAAACCAAACATAACTTCAAGAGGGCTACCCTAATTAACACAATACATCAGAGATAAACCTCCAAAGGGGGAAAAAAAACAAAACAAAACAAAGTCAACGTTTACTGGAGGGGACATCAAGTGGCAAATTATTCACTGTTCAGGTCAGGTTTATCATTTTGATCTCTTATCTCTCTGATGGGAACCAGTTTATTCCCACTCCTCCATTACAAAGAGAGGTGTGTCCCCAGAGTCTTATTTGCTATGTGATCTCACACGTATACTGGGCTCCTGTTGTCATTCTCTAACCTTGTGCAAATCAGAGTTTCACAATTTAGACTCTGATACTATTCCCCTTTTCTGCTTCTGGTTATGGATTTAGACAATGCTTGGTTTCTTGGTTGGTATGTTTTATTCCATGAGAACTTTGTTGACATCTCATGTAGATGGCAACTTGGTTGGAAACAAGCCTTAAAGACCACAGGCACTCTTCTATCTGATAGCTGGGCACCATCTAAGTTCTTCACCACATTTTGCTATCGTATCCATATCGTCTGTGTTTCCTTCCTCAGGGCCAGTCTTGAGGAAGACCATGATGTAAGAATTTGAGTCCAAGATACATTCCTGGATCTATGTTGCCCTCCCACCACCAAATCTGTCCCTTTTTTCCTCTTAGAGAGCTACTTTTAAATTTATGGTGGAAAGTCTTATTGATCATTTCCTAGAGCAAAAGCTTTTTCATTAATATTGCCATTGATTAGCCCCTGGTATTATTTTTTGAAACACTGTGGAGAGACGAATATTAGAGTTTTGTTGGTTAAATATGTATCTCAATACCTAAATTTTTGATTTGTACACAATAAAATCCTTTCATGGTTGGATGCTATTTATGCAAACAATGGGAGTTGGTTGTCAGACACAACTTCTAAAAATATTCACTGACAATGTCAATCACAGGTCTGCTGGAATAATATATATCTTCATGCAGCAAATAGGGCATCGATGTACTAAGTCAATGTTTGTCCACATAGCGACAGTTCAATCCTCTTGGTAGAGTTGTCTTCTGTTTCTTCAAACACCATGCATTTTCAGTTTTAAGTCTGCAGGCCACAGGTGTGTTTGAAGTAGAGTCCGGTTCACCTAGTGGAGTTTCCACAGTGTATCCCTCTGGTTCAGCCTTTGGAGCATGCTGTGTGCCTAGGAGATTCAGACTTCACAGTCCCAGTTTTCCATCGTATTTCCTGTGTCCCCAAACTGTGTCCAGTGTTTTGGTGTGTATATTCTTATAGCAGTAGCAAATACTGTCCAGCTAGAATGAAAATCCATTTCTCACCTGTTGGTTTATTGCACTATGAAGGTATATCTGTTGCCATGATAGAGACAAGTATTCCCTGGGTGTTTTAGTAACAACAGAATCACCCCTGGCTGATAGCTTGCAGAGGAGTTCTAGATAAAGGCAGACTGTGTAGAAAGAAGTCTCTTCTCATTTTTAATGCTTCCTCCACCCCTGCTATCATTGTCCCGATTCTGCCTTACAAATCTGGGTAGACCAGAGGGTGCACAGTGATACAGATATGAAACGGAATCATAGGGAATCCAGGACAGATAAACCCCTCAGGACCAATAATTTGAGTAGAGGTACCAGAAGATTAGGGAAAGGTGGTGGAGAAAGGGGAAACCAATCACATCGATATACATATCAGGCCCACCCTGAGGGATGGACAACAGAAAAATGGGTGAAGGGAGATATCAGACAGTGTAAGACATGAAGAAATAATAATAATTTATAAATTATCCAGGATACTTGAGCTAGGGAGGGTGGGAGAGCGAGTGGAAAATGAGGAGCTGATGCCAAGGGCTCAATTGAAAGCAAATGTTTTGAGAGTGACGATGACTAAAAATGTACAAATGTGTTTGACACAACGAATGGAGATATGGATTGTGAAGAGTTGTATGAGCACCGAATAAAATTATTTAATAAAAAAGAAAGGCCAGACGATCTATATCCAGAAGTGAGCTAACAGAATCCTTATGAATTGCAACAGAATATTGGTGCTCTAGCAGTTACTCTTTGGGCTGCGACCTGCAAGTTCTGTAGTTTAAAACCATTAGCTGCTCCTCAGGAGAAAGACAGGTTACAGTCTTTCAGGGTTACAGACGGGTTCCAGGCTACAGTCTCTGAAACTCACAGGGACAGTTTTACACTGTCCTCTTGGGTCGCTGTGAGCAGGCATCCACTCAATGGTTTTAGTGGCTCGCTTCGGATCCATCATCCAAACAAATGAACACATCGCTGTCGACTCGGTTGCAGCTCCCAGTGACTCTAATGGACAGAGAGGAAAGATCCGGTGGGCTTTTGAGGTTGTAGACCTTCCTGGGAGCAGAAAGACACCGCTCTTCCCTGGAAAGCCTTGTGGTTTGGAAATGCTGACCTGATATGTAGCCGGCCAATGTATAATCTATAAAACCACCGAGGCTCCTGGGGAAGAGGCTGAATGTTTGATCTTTTTTCTCATCTGTATTCTTGTGTATATCATCATCTGCTTAAGGGGATTTCCTTTGTAATTAAAAGAAGTTACTTAAGGGAAATGGGAGTAGACACTCTGCATGGATTTACAGTCCCCGAGTCTAAGTAATGAGGAGAGTAAAACGACTTAAAAATAACCAGAATGCTTCAATTCCTGTGCATTATCTAAAATGATAATAATAATTATCATGGAATGGCTAGGTAATGCAGAGGAGCCCTCTGACCTGATGAAACTGGTTGCTAGTGGGTTCGTTCAGATGCATGGCAAGCCTATGTCTGAAGGCATAAGCGTTCTGTTGTCTAATGCTTCCAATGGCTTATTATGGTTGTTTTAAGTAGATTGCGTGGAAGCTCTGGACAATCTTTCAACCTTTCTGTTCACACCCAAGGGTACTCACTCATGGTTTACACCATCCTAGAACTCTTTACCTGCGACAAACCCAAGTTTGTGCCAACTCCAGTCACCAGAGGAAGAAAACCTTCTCATCAATGGCTTCTGGTGGCATTTTCTGTGGGCATGGCCAACCTTGGGTCTGGAACAGAGCTTTCCTCAAAGGACAGGCTATCTCTATCATTCGGGACTCGAGCTGCCGATCTAGACTCACATACCGACCACAGAACTCCACTACCGACTGCTGTTCTATTCACTTTGTGAGGCACTTAATTATCCTTGTAAAAGACACATTGGTGTGATTCACCTGAGGACCAAGTGAAAACGGGTTCCTCTCATTCATCTTCACAAATGTATTTTCTACTCCTTCCAACTATTTGAATGTGAGAATCTAACTATAAAGTGAATGCTCTCAAGGAGCAAGTTTATATATACATATATATATGTATGTATATGTATACACACACACACAAACGCACACACACACCATGCATTTATTTGCAAATTCTATGCAGCACTTTAAACCCGGTTCTCTATGCTTAGATGAGAGGGTGAGATGTGCAGGTGGATACAGGGTGGGGTGTTTTCATAGATGAGAGAGCTGAAGTAGGTACCAGGGGATTTGAAGCAATAATGGCTTCATGTATTCAGGTTGAATAATTAGTACTTCCTGGCTTACCTGTCATTAGTGGTTTAATAGAAGGCAGTCTGGTACCTTTAGACTGTGCGTCAAAGGGGTGGGCTCGCTATAATTGAGAGGGAGTTGAGAGGATCCCTACTCTCTAGAGACAGGGATGGGAACCAAATGACGCCTGTTATGAGACGCTAGTGGGCTTAGGAGAGATGTCAAAGGAAAAGTAGCTGCAGAGAGTACTAGTCTTAAATGTAGGGGGAAAATACAAATCCATTTTCAAGATCCCCATGGCCATTGTGTGGGTAGCATGAAATGTCACCGCGATATGAGGGAGATCTAGTGGCATGACAAAAAAACCGATTGTGCAATGATTAAACAAGCTTGGCTGCTACCCCGATTAACCAACTGCTTGCTGTGAACTCAGCAGCTTCTCTGCGAGAGAAAGACCGGATGACCTGTTCCCCTATGGATTACCTACAGAAAAGCAAGACAAAACTGAACACCAAGCCCACTGCCATCAAGCCGATCCCACCCCATAGTGGAACAGAATAGATCGACCCCGTGGCATTGCCAGGACTGTAGACTGACAGCCTCATCTTTCTCCTGCATGGACACTGGTGGTTTCGTCTGGCGGACCTCATGCTTAGCTGACCTATACGTGACTTATGGAACCCATGCTTCCGCCCCATCACATGGCACTGTTCAGAGAGGGTTAGGAGTAGCAATCACCTGAAGGGTACACAGCAACAAATAGTATGACTAGGAGAGGTTCAAAAGAATTTGCAAGTTTGCAATTAAAGTTCATTTAGATTTCTATACTTTTATCTTTTGTAAGAATTCACTTGTCTTTGTGATGTGCTAGGTGAGGTCAATACAGAATTTGGCATTTTTATTTTTATTTTATAAATATTGATTAGTGGTGAGAAAACCAAGTTTTAAATTTCATTCAAAGGAGGGACTTATCAATTTATAGACATCACTATATTGTGCTATTTGTCAAAGTACTACAATATATAAAATTTTGAACACACTATGCAGATAAAATGCAAAACCATGATCAACTTATATAGTAGGGAAAAATCTATGGGAGTTAGTAATTATCCTAGTAGAATATCACCAATAAATAAATACATTAATTAAATTAAATTAGATATCATCCAAAAGGGATTTTCTAGAATGGTACATATAATGTTGATTTATTTATATTATAATTATTTCCATTTTCATTAAGTCCTCTTCAAATCATAATATCTTAGAATTAATCTAATATTGTTTCAGTTACAAATAGATCAATTAAATGTTGTATGTGATAAAATATTTTTTGAGAGCAAGAGCATCACTGCCTCTGGTGGTCATGGACACTACCCAGTGCTGCTCCTGAGAGCTGCCTCTGGATTTGAATGGCCAAGTTCACGGGCCGCAGGCCCACACTCAGCCACTTAGGCCACTGGGGGCTCAGCCCAAAAGATTTTAAGATTAAAAGAGATTTTAGGATATAGATTTACAATTGCAAAATAATTATGTATAGAGTTTTCAGTAACCTCACATACAAAAATTACTTTAAAAATGTTTTTTATGTAAGTACATTGTAACTGGCATTGACATCTTCATTTTTTTAATACCATGTCAAATTTAAAAATTAGTAATAGCCTATAAATAACTTAGCCATTAAGATTCCCCATAGTAATGCCATGTGGCCACTGAAGCCTTATTAGTATCTTATCCTTGAACAGCTGAACTCAGGGTGGTTTCACATTTAATGATACAATAACGAGGTATGGATTTGTTCAAAGGAAAGAGAAAACATTATTTCCTGAATATGTTGTCTTTGTTCAATATGTTGTCAGGTAAGAATTAGCAGTCTGCAGTCATCCACTTGAAACGATGATCTAATCGGAACTCCAGAGCTAAATAAGAACCTGGGTGATTAGTCCTTAGTTAGTACGCACCCCTCGGGAAAGCGTCAGTGTTAAGAGGAAGTGATGCTAATGATTCATCAAGTGGCAAACTTGCCTCTGAGCGAAGACTGAAAGGGCAGCTTTGGAGAACAGCAGTGTCTGTTGGATATTCTAGCCTGTCTCAGACCTTTGCTAGTCAAAGTCCAACATACATTTTAAAAGGGAACAGATATTATAACAAGAATTGGTGGTCTAAAAAACAAACAAGCAAAACCTCACCCTCTGGTGATAGAGATCTGCCTTTCATTGGAGTCCCTAACCTTTCATCACTTTGCCAACTGTCAGGAAACCCTTCGTCTCTTGGAGAGGCAGATGAAAATGGGTTTTAGAATTTGTGTAAGACCGCAAAATCAGATCCTGTGAGGCAGTTTGTTGTTCACCTTGTGATTTAGAAAACTGCGTTGAAAACTTCAGAGGAGTGCTGTTAGAACAATCTTATTTTAATCACAGATCTACCTACCGGGATAAACAGCCGCAGGAAAAGACACCCCAGACACTGGCAGAATTCCAATTTGGGTAACTCTTGTCTGCTTGGACATTATTATAGTTCCATCCATTGAAAATGAAATCCACTTTTATTTTATTGGATTCGGCTGGTTAGTAGTCTTTAAGTAGCTACTAAACCTCCACAATATGATACTAAGGTTTAGCAAAAAGATAGACTAAAGTGATTTTATTCCGTATTTGTGCAAAATGTATTTGATAGACATAAATTTGTGGCTGTCATGAAAATCAGTCAATGCCTTGCATTAATCAGTTAGTGTGCCATAAGAAATCTAGCGATTATGTCTTTGGTGATCTCTGAATTTATTGTTTAATTCACCAATTGGTTCTTCATCGATTATAAAAGCTGCGGAAAGCATGCATACCTTTAAAAGACATACCTTTTAAAAATGGATACAATTTTATCACTTATGGAAAAAAAAAAAAGAGGACTGGGTCAGATGAGTAGCTCCAACTGTGAGACATTTGGTAGCTTTTCAGCTTCCCCAGGAAGCTACATTTGCAAAGGAGATCTGAACAGGAAGACCTCAGTTGGCCTGAAGCTGAGATTAACTCCATACAATTTGGTCAACCTAACACAGGAAGCTGAGCTCAAAAAATACTGCGACAGAGAGAAAGTTTTAGAACAGGAAATTTTCAAGTAATTAAAATGCTTTGCCCAGACACTGTTTTGCCAGTGGGATTATTTGTTTAACCAGATGCTGGTAGGTACATAGGCATTTTCCATCTGATACAGGAATTGATTTTCACTTTCTGTTATTTTGATGTTTCCCATCTGTCTTTAAAATCTACCAGAAGCCTCTCTTTAACCACAAAAAAACCATGGACCAGTGATCACACTTGACGTGATGATTTGAAAACAAAGTACCCTTTGAAAGTAAATTGCTTACATTGAACATGGAGCTTGTATCAAGTTCACGAGGTAATGATCAACTCCACGTAGATTTGAAAATGTGGTGGAATATATAGCCCCCAATCCAAATCCACCTAGCATTGATTAGCAGCAATGTGGGGGTCTATGTCCATGGTTTATTTAGTAACGCCGATCAGGGTCAAATAAATATTTTCGTAGTAATCATAGACAGGCTTCCCCTTCTGCTAAGTTTCCTCTCGGAGACAGTGGAATTTGCTTGCAGTTCATTACGGGCAAGTTAAGGAGTGATTTTTAATTTTTATTCCTCTTTTGAGGCACCGCTTGCTGACTTGCAGGCTTCTGGGCCCCAGCACTTCCTGCCACAGTTTCAAGTGCAGCCACATCTGTCTGCAGACCCCGCTGACTTGGCTGCGGCGAAGCCCCTGCAGGCCCTGCTGCCAGATCAGGTGTGGAGATACTGCAGAGCTGTCACTCCGCATGGTTTCCTGCCAGTCAGCGATCTCCTTCCCGTCTGTGTCCTATCCCTTTATGGCTTTCTGCACCGCGCGTCTGGCATGCTTATCATTCTCGGAGAAACCTTCATCTGGCTGGAAGACTTTCCTTCCCGGGTGATGAGTCAAAAATGAAATTTCTCCATGTGCGTGCCTTCTATGCATGCTTCCCTTCGAATGGTTGCCCCAACAGATCCCATGTTGTTCTTTTCTTTTTCCTGAAGAAGGGGGCGAGGGGGCGACTGTGCCATCAGCGAGTCTATCAGCACCGTTTTCTTTCCCGACAACACAAGCCGACTTCGTGTCTCTGCTTCACGTGTGGGCAAAGTCTCCACCCTGCAGCCTTTTCCCTCATGCTGTTGTACCCTGGATACCCTACCATATTGTGCAGACATGATTTTATTTCTATGCACGGGAAAACCAGCACAATTCTTGTGACCCCGGTGGTTGTACTGCACTGATGCACTGAGGTAGTCTGGAATGCAGTCTCCATTGTCTTTGGGGTATGCATGTAAGAGAGAATACTTATTTACTTCTTGCTGTTGCTAACAACAGCAATTCAACGATTTCTACCTCGTTCTAATTCTGTGACATTGATGACATTCTACAGTGGCTTGACCCTGCTGTTGTACCTTAATTGTGAAATCAGAATTATTGGTGTTTGAGTCCTATTGTTGCATCTATCATGTGATTTCCCCCCACTTAATGTGAAACACAGTACACTACCCTCTGGTTGACCCCAATGTACACGGACCCAGTAGGACCTCATAGACTTGTCCCTGTGGCTTTCTGAAGCTGGAAATCTTTCTGGAAGTAGCCCTAAACCCCAGTTTTATCCCTTGAAGTAATTCTTGGAGTGAAACTGCTGACTATATTGTGCACTTTCCACTGCTAAATACAGCCAGCCCCCTTCCCTGTGATTTACAAAACAAACAAACAAAAAAAAAACTGTCCTGTCATCAAGTCCATGCAGACTCATGACAGCCCTGTAGGACAGGGTAGAACTGAGTAGCCTCTCAGTATCCAGACTGCACCTCTTGTCCCCTGTGTATTTCTTGCCATTTTAGGAACCCAATCCATTAAGGTTCTACAAGGCTGTAAGGATTTATTGTCACCTTTAAGTGACAATGAGATGGAGTGTATCATATAGAATTTTGAGTATATCATAGAATTTTCTTGAGCTCATAGTGGAATTTTCTTTTATCCTTCCTCTTTGTTATACATATTTCTCTTAAGCAAAGAGGTCAATCCTCATCAGCTTTCTCTTTCCAGCAGCACTTTATGTAGATCTCTTTTGATTACTCATATTCTGCAATGCTGGGTAGGGACTACAGTGATATTTTTAGCCCATGAGGGCTTTTCTATAGCCGACGCTTGATTATTGGTGCGTTGCAACCTTAATTGGAGTTTTCAGATACAGTCTTGATTATTCAGCTAATATTTAGCCTGAAGTGTCCAATCTCAAAAGCTTTGTACTTGCAAAACACCCATTGAATTTATTAAGAGTGGTACAAATGGCCACTGAAGCGGCCTTGGTGAGTATTTAGAATTGAAACATGAAAGGCTAGATGATTCAAGTATGGCATGTACTGATTAGTTGACCATGAACAGTTTCCTCCATTTGCAGATTAGCATCATTTCATGCTTTGGTTTCAAACAAGTAGTATCTGTTCTAAAAGTAGATCCTGCAGATACTGCTAATGTTCCACGTTCCAGTTGTCCTCGCTTGAAATGGTCCATCAGATTTCTGCTCATACAGGAAAGAAATCATTATTGCTTTCATGTATTTTGGCAGATTTCCCTAGTTATGGGAATGTGGTTCGAAATGGTTTATGATTTCCTGCTTCCCAACAATAAAAAGCAGCATGGGAGTCTTAACCTTATTGCCCAATGTTTTTGTTATGGAAACTGTTTGGAGTGAAACAAATGGAAGGAGAAATATGAAACTCAGGTGGGAATAGAGGCACAAGGATGGCTTATACATTTCTACCTTAGCAGATTCTCTCACTAGGCTAAGGTGTATTGAATGGCTGCATTACACTTCCTGGTTTTATAGTAGGAAAATCATATTCAAAGGGGGCTCTGCATTGCTAAAGATTATAAACTAGCTACCTTTCAAAATTTCCATGAAACACACTGAAAAAATGTAGTTTCCTCATTATTGTTATTATTTGAAACTTGGAAAGGGTCATTTCATAATGCCCATTAGTCATTGTTGCAGTTCTACAATGAACCAGATTTCGAGGTGGGGGAAAAACTGCATCTTTATATATTGTAATGATAATCAATATATGAGTGAGCTTCCAGAAGTTCATGGAAAAATGAAATTAAGAAATAATATTGTTTTTCCACTACCTTCTGATGCTGTGTATAATTCTAAATTTATCACTAGAATAGCTCTGCGAGATTTAGGCTTATTTTATATAACTGTTTTCCAATTACAAAATTCCAGAAGTGAGCAGGTGATGCTGCTCAAAAAAGTTGGAAAATTTGAAGTGCAATGGCAAACAATGTGGATTTTCTCTGTTCTGAGAGAGACTTTTCATAACATCTCTGACCATTAGACACTAACCTTTTGTTGACAGTGGTGTACTAACCAGGGAACATGTGTTTTTGCTCTATTGCCTCCAGATGGAAATATTCTTGTATTTATCATATATAATCTGTATTTCATTCTTTTGTCCATAAAACTGACTGTATTTGAAATGTGAACAATGTTCTATCTGAAAAATGGCTTTTGGTATATCAGGATTTTAGTGAAACCCAGGAGTTTTCTTCATTGTTAGCAAAAGAAAACAAGGCCATACACACTAGTCCTTGCGTTCTGGGATTCTATCCAAAAGCATTTAGCAATTTGGCTGTACTCACCTTCAGAAAACCCATTCTAGGATCTGGCCATCATGATGCACTCAGAAAATTCTAGCATTCATGAAGCAGTAAAGGAGGCTTTAGAAGTTGGTCATTTCTCTGTCCGTGGCACATAAAATCTGGAATTCTTTTCTTTCTTTTTTCTGTCTTCAGTCTATTGCTGTTCCCTGGAGGGGAAAAAAAAGAAAAAAGAAAATTAAACACACAGTTGTGCTTTTCAGAGTATTTGCTCTTTGGATTTTATTTTGTAAGAAGACACTCTGATTAAAATTTTCCAAGAAAATAACCTGCAACTTCACTCTTTTAGCTAAGCACATATTTTCTTCACTGTTTATTGCCTTTGGGGATCATAAAGAAACAGGATGGCATTTTCTGCTTCAACTTGTTAATGCCTTTTTTCCAAAATTAATTATAATGTTCTATTATAAATTCACAGGTAATATAACATTATAGAAGTAGAAGGTAGACCTTTTCTTATAAAGCTTTCATTGATTGAGTTTTTCCATAACCAACTGGGTTCAGTGTTAAATCCAAAATGAATATATTTAGGTAATAGTTTTTGGTTGTAGAATGAGTTAATTCAAGTTATTTTATACTAAAAAGGAGCCTTGGAACCTCTTCTTCAGAAGTAGATTGGAACCCCAGTGCCATCTGTTCTATCTTCTCTCTTTCTCTCCCCTCCTCCTCCCTCTCTCTATTGCTATCTTGGTTTCTCATCTATATACATCCAACCTTTCTTCTTATCCTAGAGATGGTCTTTTCTATTCTTGGCAGTAAACCATGTCTAGTCATTCCATAGTTCTTGAATTTAGATGTTAGCTGTTCACTTACCTTAAAAGATGGACACATAAAAATAAATGGATCAATAAAAAGTGAATATTGTTTCTTGATACCATTTTCAAATGCCAGGGAGAGAACTCTGACTAGTTTTTTTCTTGATCTGAGTTTACTCTCCAATGAGTTAATAATTTCCATGAGGGAAATGTCCTAAAGTAGTAGAATGCCAGAGAAACATCTATTTTGTGCCAAGACAGGAATGCCTACAGAAGAAACTATAGGCACATTGCACCCTATAATAGTACCAAAGATAAATAAAAATAAACACTTGATTTATGGAATGATATGATATTTTTATTAACTCCCAGTTATTAATAAATTTAAAAATCAGCACGTGTTGTCTATCAGAGTCTTTGGTGTTTTGCTTGTCTTATGTTATTAAAACACTTCCCTTTTTGCACTAAATTTACAAAGGGCTCTCACATATATTTTATTGACCATTTTGACAATCAACTTAATTTGATTAATGTTATGATTTTCAGATTCAAAGTCAATTGCTAATTGGCAATGCTAGAATGAGAGCTCATGTCTTTCAATTTAGAGGCGTGATGTTTTTCTACTTAGAAAGTTTCTTCCTTTCTACCAGGTGCCAATAGTATAAGGATACAAAGCATGATACTTGATATACCAAAGATACACAGAATTCTGTACTTAAAGTCCAATGATAGTATCAAGGAACCTTCATTAACCTGAGTGGTTTGAGTGTGTGTGTGTGTGTGTGTGTGTGTGTGTGTGTTACTGAGCAAACATGTCACTGAAGAGTGCACTTAATCACAGGCAATGTTATTAGCTGTGTGTTCTTTTACCCCTATAATGAGTTTAAAGGCCATCGGCCCATTGTTGGCACATCAGGTCTCATTGAGGAATCACAGGACCGCTGCCATCTGGCTTCATTCTCCTTAGCAGTCTATCTCCCTTCCCACATCCTGCTGGATCTGCAGCTACAGTACTCCTTTCTCAGGTAGGAAGAAGCAAATGGCACAAGAGCAGAGAGAAACGCTGTCTCTTTGGGAAATTCTCCAGCTAAGGACTGCTGTCTGATTACTGACCAGGGTTATGTCACATGGCTTCTCCATGGACCATCAAGATGAGAGTGCTAGTGTTCATGTCATCCAGCTTGGAAGCAATAGAAAGAGAGGAGGACGAACAAGCTGAAGGACAAACCCAACTCTGAGTACCTCTGACTTCTAAGTCCTCCCACACTAGTTTGACTTATTTATGCTTTCTAGGCCCCTTCTTTGGTCAATGACCTAAGATATTATTTTTGTTTTGTTTTTGTTTCATTTTGTTAACTGGGTTTCTTTCCATTTTTCCTCCAACCTCAATAGTCCATTTAGTCCACTTCCCTGATTTCTTTGGAGTCTCTGTCTCTAGACATACTTTAGAAAGCATCTTCCTGTTCACCCATGGATGCTTGTGAACTAACGTACTCTCTCTCTATGGAGGGGCTTTAAAAATAGTGGGAGATGAAAGGAAATGAGATGGAAAATTTCTCTGAAGATTTTTGAAGCCCCCTTGTATTTCTATTGCATTTTAGTGATCAGAGAAAAGAGGTGTAGGGCGGGGGGTGGGGGGGGAGAAGCAAGATTGCAGCACATGTTGAAGAACCAAACTGTATGCTGTCTTATGACCTCAGGTCTGGAATTTCAGAAACATTTTGAAATTATGAGTCTTTGTGTTTGTTGATGTTGAAGCTTAAGAACACTTAAGCATGTCTTCTGAGTTAGTAAGGACTGACCTAGGTACTGGGTACACCATGGTGATGAGAAAGACAATACAGTAATTTCCATGAAGTATTATTCTCTGGTTGAAAATTATTCTCTTGGGCTGAGCCCCAGTGGCGTAATGGTTGAATGTAGGACTGCAGTCCACTGACTTGGTGGTTCCAATCCAGCAGCAGCTCTCAGGAGCAAGGTTGGGTAGCTCCCACAACCACCAGAGGGAAGTGATGTCCCTCCCCCCCCAAAAAAAAACAATAACAACACAAAAAGAAAATTACCCTCTGTTCTATGGGCATGCAGTGAGCAATTCAGTACACCATTCTTCCCCTATGGCTTATTAATTAATGCATTGAAATGTTGCTTCATCTAGGAGATTAGAACAAGGTATATCCTTATTTTAATTTATAATGCACACCATTTGGTAGTGTGTGAAATGTTAGTTGGATTTAGAAATGGATTAGTGTTAGCTGTAAATTTATTGAGCTGAATTCTAGCCACATTGATGTTTTCCACCTTTATTCCTTTGTATTGTTGAATTTAAGGTGAATAAAATCTTTTATTTGTCTAAGTCTATTTCCATCTAGTAAGGAAGTTGAAATTGATCATGCCTTGACTTTGTGGGCCATCAGAGAATCATGACATTCCAGGGTATTGATTTTGTGGTGTGAAAGGTTGACAGATCTCGTGTTATAGTGCTGGGAGAGAAGTGGGTTTCAGATTGTACACCATAAGCAGTCTTAGATTTTGCTGAGGCATGACTAGCTTTTTAAAGCAGTGGAAGGCTTTTTATGTTCTAGGTAATTTTTACTGTGCAGACTTGAAAAATTAATTTAAGTGAAAACCCTGTGACCATGCACATAGGAAACAAAGGTCTGCCTGTAACAAATAAGTTCAATATAGATATGAAACAAAATATATTCACTAGAAGTATCCATAATTTATGGATACCTTGTGCTGTATGTTAAAATAACAAAAATATACTCACATGACATTGTTAAGAATTTATATTAATGCATACACATTATAATTGAGTCTTTTTCCAAGCAGATTCCTTTGCACATTTGGAAGTTGCTGAGTAATAACTAAGATATTGTTCTTTTTCACTTGGTTCTTAATGTTTTGCTGTTTTTGTGTTTTCTTTTATTCAGGTACTATTGCATAAGAGTTATAATGTCAACAATTCAGAAAGAGCACATGTGTCCAAGTGTAACTCTTGATTTCTTTGTTAACCTCTAGGGCTAAGACTATTCAGTACAATAGCTGGTAGAGATTTGAGTTGAGGAGGGGTAACCATGGCCATCTTTCATTGTTCCATTTTCCTGTGGATTTGTTCTTTTCCAATTTAATGATCTTTTATGAATGCCTAGAAAATAACATTTTGATTATATGATTATTGTGTGGAAGACACTACTGAGCTAAGTCCAACTCTATCTCTGAAAACTAATCAAAGGTGCACCAGATTCATTGACTTCAGTCAATCCATCATAGTCATCTTCTAATTTATTTCCACATGTTCTTCCAAGTTCCTATTCTTGAATAAAGATTCTGACCTGCAAAGAAGAATAAAATGTATTTTATAATGTATGTTTGTTCTGTTTTCTAACAACATAAGTATTTTGCTTAAGCAGATTTGCTAAGAAGTGACAGCTTTGAAAAATTGGACACAAGAACTACTGGAAGCATTTCAGTTCCAGGCAATCTAAATAGTGCAGAAGGAGAAAATGAAATATCACCGTGCTTTAAAGATGACAGTTTTGTCAAAGAAACCCTTTCACTCCTTGGCTTAAAACAAATGGAGTAAATCAAGTATATCTGTTCAAAAAGCTTGTGTGCACTCACTGAGAATTCACTCCTCAGGAGTGTGCTTCAGAGACATCCAATGAGAGAATTATCTTAGAACATATGAGGGTAAGTCAAAATTTACTGCTTCTAGGGATAGAGTTCATACATGCATGGGTTTATTCTAGAAGAAAACATGCTTAAACATGTCTCTACAGAGAAGTGAAGAGATTGAAAAAGGCATACCGCATTAGGTACATCTGTTCTAAAGAAGTGTAAAGTATTGAAGAGCATACGTCTGACTCATACCATGACTTTCTCCATGGCATCATATGCATGGGAAAGTTGGACATTTAATGAGGAAGACTGTAAACAAGCTGATGCATCTGAATTGGGGTGCTGGAGAAGAATAGTGAAAATACAAGGGATTGCTCAAAGGACAACCTGATCTGTTTTGGAAGAAGTAAGACCCGTGTGCTCCTTAGAAGCAAGGATGACAAGAGTTTGTGTTACCATGCGGTGGACATACTGTCAGGAAAGAACAGTCCATGGAGAATGGCATCATATTTTGTAAGGTGGAATAGCTTCAAAAAAGAGGAAGGCTCCCAACAAGACGACTTGACACAGTGGCTGCATCAATGGGCTGTGGCATGGGAACCATTGTGAGAATCTTTCAGTTGTGTGCAGCGTTTCCTCCTGCTGTACAGAGGGTCTCTATGGGTCAGACTGCTTGATGGCCCTTAAATATCAGCAACAATCAGTGGATGGAATGTATTACACTTCTCTTCGTCCCATTATGGTGCTTAACTGAAAGTTGCCTATGTGAATAGTGACTTCTCAGGGGGATCTGCTGAGCCAGCTAAAGCCAAGGCAGAGACGTCAGCTAGGAAGTTTAAGGTGCCTACACTTTCTGGGACTCCAGAGGAATAATTCTGATAGATTTTCTTAGAGGATGATGATGAGGGCTTATTAGGAAGCATTTTAATGAAAATTGAAGTTATTGTGGGAGAGAAAAATGTGAGGAAAGTTACACCAAAGAAATGATCTTCATCATGACATTGCACATGACATGCTGTTTCTTTGAAAAGAGCGAGGCCAATGCTGTGAATGTTTCTTGGGAAACTTACCGACATATGGCACCGATCCTCCAAGTCTTTCTCCCAGATTGAAAGAATATTGAAAAAGACCACACACAGTGAGTGTCCAAAGGATTCAGACTGTTTTTTTTTTAATTTGTCTGTTTTAATGTGGTTTAAATGGAAGTGTTGCCTTCACCACTAGACCTAGATGGAGGATATGTAGAGAAACAACAGGTTCACATTTTGATATTTTTGTCCTGTAAAAGTTTGCTGCAATATTTTTGGACTTACCTTTGCATGTGTTGAATTGGTTATCATTTTATTGGCTTTGGTATTATTAGCATGCACATTTTGAAGTCATGACATTTCATATCATAGTAGTATGTTTTTGAAGACAGGTGCACCTACAGGGTTAAGACATATGTGTGTTTCGTAATGTACACATATCTATTATTCTTTAGAAGAATATTTTGGTACATGGGCACCTGTGAGTGTGTGCTTGCATATCATCTGTGAGAGGGACTTTTAAATAAAAACCAAGGGCTCCATTATGAATATCTTGTGGATGTATTTAAAAGTTAAAATAATGCCCCTTCTTAAAATACATTGTTGTATATTTGAAAAGGCATAGAAATCCTGACTAAATCTAACTATGGAGAGATGGGAAGAAAGAGGTCACTAAATGGAGTGCAATGGAGCGTTGAGTACTGTAGGCCAAAGGCATAAGCCAAACTTGATCCATGAAGACTTCTCTGCAGATTCCTAAGACTCCATCTGGTTTCCAAATAGTATGTGTTTTGGGGTGATACTGCTTTGTTTGGTATTTGATTGTGCATATTTGGGGGTATCTTAGAAGTGTTATATCATTGGGGGTTACCTTCTTGATATTGTGGTATATATTCTTTCTTTTTTTGGTGTATGAAAACCAGAAATGAAGAAACCACAGAATTAGCGCAATCTGCTTTTAGTACAAGTGTTTATCACTCATGGGAGATGGGGGTGGGGGGTGTTGTCTACTGAAGAGCAGACAGTGAAGTGTTGGTCCTTCCATTTTCATGTCAATATTGACATGTTTACTACATGGGTGACTTAAGACTAGTTGATTTCTTAATTCCTAATTTTCACATGTTCTTACATAGGGTTACTTTGCAGGAAAAGTAACAGATAGCCTGATTTTCAGTAAACACTTAACAAAATGTGAGTTGTGATTTGTAAATGGAAACTCACTGAGTTATGAAGTCGAAATACAATTTTAAAAAAGCAATTTAGCTGAGCCCCGGTGGTGTAGTGGTTGAGTGCGGGACTGTGGCCCACTGGCTTGGCGGTTCAAATACAGCAGCAGCTCTCCAGGAGTAAGACTGAGCCTCCCATTGCCACCAGAGGGCAGTGATGCCCTCCCAAGGCAATTTAGTAGATAAGTTAAAAAGCTCAAATTTTCCAAGAGATCGTGTCTGCAATAAATAGATTATTTCTTTTCTTTCAGGATGGTAATGTGTATCTTTGACATAAACCTATTTTTGTAACAAAGATGCTGCATTACTGATTGAGTTGATTTATGTCATGCCTTGCATATTGGCTAATGGTCCTTAGGACTGGTCCTCTGAAGAAGTCATTAGTCATTTGTCTTCAGGGCTCATCAAAATAGTTAATTATCTAATTTCAGATTCATAGTGTATTCTTATTTTTTTGTTGTTGTTGTTGGGTAGTTACAATTAGAGAAAGTAATTTAATAGCAATGCCAGTGTATTTTACTTACAATTTATTTTAATTCACCCTATTAAGAGTGATCATATCAGTGCTACTACTTTCGGACACAACTTTCACTTAGTGTGCTGAATTTGGTAATTTCATATGCACTTGCCTGCTTATGAAAGAGCTACCTGGCACCAAGGCAAATAAAACCAAGCTCCTCTCCACTATTATGGTCTCCATAGGACAGAGGAAATCTACCCATAGGTTTCTAAGAGGGAGGCTGCTGAGTCCTCGGCGGTGGCTCAGTGAATGGGTGGTTTTCTAGTATCTTGTACTGAGTGCCCCCCCCCCAAAAAAAAAAAGTTTGCTTCCACACCAAAAAAGTGAGAGGAGAGCAAAAACCTAATTATTTCAACACATAAAACCCTTCAGATAATTTGGTAGATTTTAATTAAACTAATATATCACATTGAACTTATAAGACAAAAGAGCGAAAGAGAAGCAAATAATCCTTTTTCAGTTGATGTTAAGGAACCCCATATTGCTTTTTGATTAAGCATCTTACAAGGCTGGTGACCTATTTTAAAGTGTAATATTTGCAGTATATTTTGCATCATAAGTATATATTTTAAGATTATATGATAGTTATTGTAGTCACCCCCAAATTTAGATGCTGGATCTACATCCAAGTTTGGTTTACAGAAAGTTTATTAAATTTCTTAGACTTTAAAAATTTTGAGATTCAAAAGAGTTTTGCAGATTCAGCTCACTCACACACAAAAACCTTAAGTGCTAAGAATATTGTTCAGTAATTTTCATATTGATTTTTTCATTGCCCCTGGTTCATTTTGAAGAGCCAACTGACATTAATAATACACGTCCTCCATATGCTAAAAGGATGGTGATGCAACATATATATGTATATATATCCTTTGCATACCAAAACAGATTTAGTATATGTGCTGCCGAAGCGAGCACCAAAACAGATTTATTAAAATTAGAGATGTATGGTCTTTATCTAAATAATTCCCCCCCAAATCTTCCCTTTCTTTGATAATTTGATTCTCATGATTGAAATGAAAACAAGCCAATCATATGAGTTGAGGGGAATGAGGTGGCATTTAGCTTTAATTCTAGGCCTGTAATATTCTACGGATCATGCTCCGTTACTTCTCGGGATCTCAGTTCTGTTCTTGATAGTAGGCTTCCAGCCTGCTCCACATGCCCACTGTCACACTCGACCTGTTGCACAACAAAGTGAAATGTTGCCTTTTCCCATGCCATTTGGTTGGTCTACTGAAATCCATTCTAAAGGGGCATCTTTTCCAGCACTCACCCGGACAGTATTCTGTTGTGAGGCCTGAGTTTCAGAAAGATATCACCTTTCATCTTACTCTAGCTTCTTTTGAAAACTTTGCTGAAAACTGTCTATCGTAGGTAACTGTGAAGGTATTTGAAATACTGGCGTGCAGTTTCCGGCATCTAACCCAAATGCAGACCCTCATAGTTTACCAAGTATACAGACAGAGGGTGGCCTGAGTGATTTCAAGTGTGAAGTGAAAAATGTGGTCATCAAGGAGCCGGTGTGATATACTTATCCCTGAAATCATATTTTCTTTATTTGTTATATATGTAATATTTGTTCTACATACCAAAAGTCAAAATTGAAATATGCTTATCTCAGTCCTTTAATCAGTACCTCTCTGTATGTATTAAAAAATATTTCTGATGATCAGAAAACAGATTTTTTAAGTTGGAAAACCATAGTGATATTAAAAGTGAATTAAAGGCAACTTAGAAATCCACCTATTAACCTCCTAAAAAGTACCATACCACCAAAGTGTCAATTACTAGTTGCTTAACAGGCAGGAAACTATTTAGTTGGATTTGAGCATTTTGTTCTATGTGACATTGACATTTTCAAGTCCCAATTATTTCCAGGTACATTTACTTTGTTGACTTGTTTGTGGATCAAAATGAGTGGATTTATCCATCACCTGGAAACACTTTACTTCTTATTCTTTTCTGTGGGTGTTCAAGACTCTTCATTTTTCAGACACAACATCGCAATTTCAGTGGCATGTAAGCACAGCCATGCTTGCTATTCACTCCACCTTCTCATTAAAATGTAGCCCCTGTTTCCCTCAGGCTGGCTATTGCTCTGGCATGAGAATACTAGCCAGTACTCCTTTTGTTACCAAAGGTGGCTACAGTACAAATCTGAGGAGGAGGATGATCATAGTTTAAGTTTGCACTGTTTTCAATTAATTTTTTTAATGAGCAGTGGGGTTGAAAACACAATCCTCAACTTTGGCAAAATGAAATTGGAACTATACAACTGGATTTTTATTTTAATATTTTAAATTGAAGGGTATATGAAAGGCTTCCAAAAAGTTCAGAGGGAAATTTATCTTTTAACATCGGCTTTCCCTACACATTTTTTGAAGTCCCCTTTTGTGGGTTTGCTCTCCCCAAATCCCCAATTAGAAAGGAATTTTCCTTCAGTATTTATTTATAAGACACTCGAGAAAGAATTAAACTAATGAAGGAAGACGTGACTTAGCATTTATAGATATGCTGATCAGTAGCTGAGACCTTAAATATTTAATTATATTGTTTGCATCTAACACAGACTCGTCTTAATTGTGTACTCCCTTTTTCGGAGGGTTACTAACTTAGTTTGTATGTGGACTTATGGTATTGGACATGGGGGGCATTTTCTTCTCCCGACTACACTGACTTCTTTGAGAAGTAGACATGATCCCAGTTTAGACGTAGACCAAGCAACTCCGGAAGGCATTGAGTTGGATGAAGGAAATCTCCGGGTGAGGTAGAGGCATCTGCTCATTGCTGTCTGGCCTTTCTGCTTATCTTCCCCACACTTTGCTTCTTCTTGAAATGCTTCCCCTCCCCACTTTATTCCATCTGTTCAGAACTTATCCATCTTTTAAAGTCCAACTTAAGATTTCATTGGGCAATGAACTTCTCGCTAGAGCTTACAAATATGGCCTCTTCTCTTTGAAACACTCATGGCTTTATCCATTTGATTCTAAGCTCCAGGTCCCTAAAGTTTATTCACCTCTTTCTATGCATATGCTTATCTGATAGGAATACAAGTTGTCGCAGAACCAGACTATGCTTAACTTGCTCTGTTTTTCTTTCCAGACCTTTGACAAGATTGGACTCAATGACTTGAGCCTTTTTTAAATCTCTAAAATGCAATGATTCTAAAAGTCAATTAGACAAGGCATAGTGATTGCTTGCCAGGCATTCAGCTTACCCAAAATATTCGTATTTAGATATCTGGGCAAAATACTTGTAAAGAGCAATTGCTATGATATGATCTACTTTCCTTAAAGGGCTAGTTCAGGGGTTGACTCACAATGCAAAAGTCTTCCTTTCTTAAAGGTACAATGGGACTGTCGAGTTTTGCAAATAAGACATTTTGAAATTTCATTCTCACACATGTTAATGAATGTACTTTCTTTCTTTGGGTGGATAGAATTGGTCGTATTGCTTTCTTTATTTTTTGTTTCATTTAAACAACTTTTAGGTATGTAAAGTTCCTTCTTTTATTCCTCTCCTTTAAGTATTCCTGATAATTATGGTAGTGAGTATTCTACAATTGAATTTCTTAAATTGTCAATTGAAAAGTTTCTTAAGCTTGCTTATTATTAGTCCTTAAAATACCATGGAAAAATTGGGTCACTTACAACTATAAATTCAATGGTATTTTTTTCAAAAATATATTTTAAAAATAATTTTAAGAATACATAGTGTAGCAGAGGAAAGAACATTTTATTAGGATTCAAAGTCTTAGTTTCCCTCATGGTTCTATCACAATCTTGTTTGATTTTATGTAAGAAGTTTAAACTTTCTGAATTTTAATTTTCTCATATGAAAAATGAGTAAGATAATGATTCCAAACCAGAATTTTGAAAGCTAGAATTGAAAAGCAAGTAAACCTTGCAATCAACATCTATAGCGAGTGTAATAATTAATAACAATTATGTATTATACTTTCTGACACATGATTTTCATAATTGAAAGACATTAAGCGACCACACTACTACCCTGAATTGTCCCTCACCTAGACCTCCATCCTCCCCAATTCTGTTTGGCTGATGTCTCATTTTCCTTTTCAAATGATTTTTTAGTTTTCTCAAAATAGCATAATTCTTACATGCTGATAGAAAATACTTATATCAGTTTTTATGTTATTCATATCACATTCCTATTTATAGATTGCAGAATGTTTATCAATATACTCTGTATTTTATGTTATCCTTTGCTTCTTCCTAAATTTGAGCATCAGACAAGGAAAAAATAATGAATATTCATAGAATTCTTTTTTATATTGCCAATTATATGTAAACACATTCAACAGATACTTGTACTTAATCTACACCAATTAAATAGGTGCATGATTTAGAATCGATGTATAAGTAATTAAAATAAGTAGAAAAATGGATGCATCAAATATAAGAATTACTATATATTTATCGATTTGTAGTTTTTCTGAAGTTCTAAGGCATGTGAGTGTTCAATATATTTTGGCATCTACATCTGCATCTTGCTTCTGGACTCTCTAATTCACCATCCCTTCCTTAGCCCCGGACACCCCGGGGTGGGGAGCTGGAAAAAGCATGCTTTTCATAAGTTACATAATCTTTATTGATAATATTGTAATAAATTAAATTCCCAGGTTATTTCCGCTCCTGGGGTGTGACACGAAAGCTGAGTGCGATGGCTTGGTGGGAATGACTTGGGCTTTATCTCAGTCTGCTTGTGTGCGAGTGCGCGCATGTGTGTGTGCAACTTGTTGCCTGGGTGATAGACCAAATCGGGGAGGAAGGTTGAGAGGCAAAGACAAAGGCTGTGTCTATGCAGCTTGGACAGAATTGGACCTGACTGCAAGATGGGTTTGCTGTGATTGACCAGAGCCTCGCTCCTTGGTGGCAGGGATTGAAAATTGCTCCCGGCCTCTTTTAATTAGCTGATCCCAATCAAAGCAAAAGCATCCTGGTGACATCTGTTTCCACCCTGACCCCTTCCAATGACAGGCTTCAGAGGAGGCTCCACGCGAGCTCTGGATGTGATCTGAAGTATGCACGTTTGCTTTTAAACATTAATCTTTAATGCTGAGTGAGGAATCCATTTTCCTTGGTTTTAGTGACAGGTCAATGGGAGTAGGCAGATACATTTTCTCAGTGGATCAAAGGTTAAAATGACAAAAACAAAAACATCTTCTACAGTTCACTTAAGATATGACAAGAGTGCTACTCAATAGTCTTTTAGCAAGAGGATTTCGTTATGCTGCACGGCAGATGATGCATAACGTATTTAACTGGGTTGTATTTCTAGGTGTGTTAAGGTAGAAGCATAAGGCTTGAAAATAAAAAGGAAACATTTCAAAGCCCTGAGGTTTTTGTTTCTGTGTAGAAAAAAATTGCCTAGGTGTATTCTTCTATTGAAACACGGAAGAACACGATCCATAATATCTTTTTTTTAATTAGAAGGTGAGGACACCTTTCATGTGGAAAATATTAAGAAGAGAAATTCGCGGATGTTAAGTGGGCAACGAAATTTAAGATAGCAATTATGGGTAAAATGAGGCACAGTTAATATAAAGAGCATATTCTGCAGTTCAGGGCTTGGTTCAGAAGCACAAATCACATGACAGATAGAAAATCAAATGAAGTCACATCATTTGAAAATATTAAAACCATTTGTGTGATATTATAACAAATAATTTCATCTTCTTACTCACCCCTTCCATCTGTATCCACCATTAAGTCACTGTTCATTGTGCTCCCCGTGTCTACACTGAGACTGAAGAATGGAGGTGATGCTTACTCACGCACTATATAGGGAATATATCATAACTTTGTAATAAGAACTAAATGAGTAATTTGGAAACCTGGCGAATGTTTAAAGTTAGTGCGTGGGAAAATAGCAAGGATAAGAGTGGAAGGAAACTGATTGGAATCTTGAACCCAAAAGAGGGGGAGACTGACTTCTTCACAAGCCAATCCAGCACAAAAAAAGGTGAAAGATAGAAGACATTTCCTGAATGATGGAATTGACCAGAGATATGAGAGATAATGAAATGGTTGGGGGAAGACGGGATATTCATGCAATACCCATAGTAACTGAAGAGAGACTCTTGAGTTTGGGCTCAGAGAGAAGAGCACAGCATGAAGCCTGGGGTCTGGGTTGACAGAGGACTTGGATACGTAAAAGAAGAAGGGTATTGGGGAGAACCAGCCAGTACTAAGGACCCACCAGAAATCCAACCTTAGATGGGAAGTCCTCCAGGAGTCGATATAAGATTTAGCATTGTGCTTTTCTGGGCCTTTAGGACTAGCTAAAGGCTCTTTGGATTTCGTCTCCCAATTGTCCCCGTTCCATAAACTTACTCTTTCAATTCCAATCTTTTTTTCCTGACTCTTGTCTGGAGCTAAACAAGAACAGAAAGTGGGAAGGGTTAGAACTCTGAGCCTCTGCGGCGTAGCAGTTGATTCACATTATGAATACGTAGCTAGAAACCCTGGTGATGTCGTCATGAGGCATTGGTCTGCTAGCCACAAGGTCAGGAGTGTGAGCACTCCAGCAGCCTTGCTAAAAAACGAGGAGGCTTTCTGCTCCCTTAAGGATTGCCAGAGTGGGATTGTAAGAGATGACCTGATGTGATCCTAGCATATATTACAGAAGCACGGTAGTTGTTGATAAGCATAATGGGTCTTTGGGTTTTGGGGTTTTATTTGGGCAATTAAATGTATAATGGAGGGGCTGAGCCCCAGTGGCGTAGTGGTTGAGTGCGGGACTGTAGCCCACGGGCTTGGCGGTTCAAATCCATCAGCAGCTCTCCAGGAGCAAGACTTGGTAGCTCCCACGACCACCAGAGGGCAGTGATGTCCCCCAAAATAAATAAATAAATAAAAATTTAAAAATAACTGTATAGTGGAACTTTGGTTTTCATATGTATTGTGTTAGATTAAATATATATCTATATCTCTATATATCTTCATTTTAAACATACCATTTAAAGATGTACTTGCCATAGCTGCCTTGGTTAGTGCGCCCTTTGTCTGTAGTTGACCAAGTGATCTGAAGACCCAACCCACCACCTTGGAGCTGGTTCCAATGCACAGCCACTCTGCAGCACAGAACAGGCCTGCTCCGTGGGGCATCGGGGCTTGTAAATCTTTACCAGTAGGACTCAGCTTCTAGCTCTCCCTGGTTGTGGGTGAGTTTAAACAGCCTGCTGCTTTCCCTGCAGCATCACCAGAGTTCATTACAGCTGCTGGAGAAGGGGAAAAAATTCTAAAAGAGATAAAATTAAGTACCCATTTAACATCCTCTACCCCTGGATATTATGAACTTATTGTAAAAGTAGTCGTACCTTGCATCTCTCTCTCTCTCTCTCTCTCTCTCTCACACACACACACACACACACACACACACACACCATTGCTTTCAAAAATAAGATCAAGCATTCAGTGAAATAAATCATGGGAATTTTTTCTAACATTGATTCTCATTGTGTGCTGGTGATTTGCTACCTTGGAAATTTGGTGCCTACTTGGAACATGTTTCCTTCCTGATTCTTATTATTAAAGATATGTACTTTGGAAGAACAGATCACACCATCTTTTTTCTCCTGTGGAAATTACAAGTGACCTTCTTAGATATTTTCAAACCTACTGATTTAAATATCCCCCCCCCCCCGCCACACACAAAACATCAATTACATCATCACACTGGAAAACAATTCTTTGAGTCTATTCTGGCAGAGAAAACAGAGATCAGACTCAAGTTTAGAGGATTAATTTAACAGTAGTTAAAATTGACATTAGCACTAAAACATTTTGAAAGAGTATTTACCACACTTTTGTCTGTGCAAGCTAGATCTAAAGTTTCAAAGCATTGCCCTTTTACAGTTCTGACTTTGAAGGGGTGAGTAATTTATCCTTGACCAGATATCAGCAGGCCATTTGTTGATAGCATGTAAATTGGCCGGTCTTCTAGAGAGTGCACGATTCTAAGATTGCATTTGAAGACAAGGGCTGCTTTGAAGGGTGTGAACATTGCAATCAAACTTACATCCTTGGAATACGAAGGGGTTGCAAGTTGTAAAAGCAATGACATCTGAATTACCACTTGGTTGTTTTTGCATGTTTAATGAGCCAAGCCGAAGCCCTCCACCTCCCCAACATTTCATAGCCTTGCTATGTCTGAAACCTAAAAGGCAATTAACTCACTGTTTCTAATGCCATGCAAGCATCTCTTTTCAGAGATCGCATCCTTGGAAATGAGCAAGTGGCATTGATGTAGATGCCCCAGGGTTATTAAGGGTAGGAAGAATTGTGTTATGTCTGTCTATGACTTCGGCAGCCGATTAGGGCCCTGGCAAATGTATCTTAAAGAAGGAAAGGATTCATGACCCAAGATGTGTGCACTCCAAGCTTTGAGACCAGGTGAGCAAGTCCCTACTCACATCCCTGTAAAGCAGACATATATTTTTGTATTTTTTATAGGTGGATACAGTGCAGATCATGATCCCCTCTGGCTACCTTGAGGAATCGTGTAAAATGAATGTAGGTGCTCTTCGTAAGTGAAAGACACACGATACTCCAACTCCCTGTGTTGGATCCTAATAGACCTGGACTTGCCATGTGTGAAAAAGAAATCGATTCCCAAGGGGCAGGATCACTAGCTGATTACAATGAAGCTCTGATTTTGAAGAAAACAAAATGTCTTTAAAGTAAATCTCTGCAAAACGAACCTGCATCGACTTTGCCAAGAACTTGGGGGGTGGGGAGGGGCGGGAAATTAAGTTCTCTATGGAACAAAGGAGTGAAGTGAGAGAAGTTTTGCAGTCTTATCAATTACTGTGGAAAAACAGAATCAGTTATCGTCATACTCAGGAGTGTGAAAAGAAGGACAGGAAATCCCTTTTCTTCAGTTTGTACTTGAATGGATCCAAGCAAAGAGGAGAAACGTATCCTCTTACTGTTTATGCTTAATAATGTGGAGCTTAGTATAGATGCGATTTCATTTGCTTTGCTTGAGTTAATTGAATGCATTATGTAGAAATCACCCGAGCCTGTGCTAGATCTACAAAGAAAATGGGACTGTGTACCTCAGGATTGAGTTCTGAGTAAAACAGACTGTCCCAGTGCTGTCTAAGAAGGTACTGTGAAAAAATCCTATTGCCGATCAGGGAAAGTGAGAAACTCCACATGGGAGGAAGTAAAAATTAGATAATGATACTGGGTGAAACACAATTTACTACAGAGAAAAAACCAAGACAAATAAGTCACCTTGTATCTCACAGACTCAGACATATAAGACACTTTCATATGAAATTTGGGGTCAATCATGTCAATGTTTGAGGAATGTTTGGCCATTATATTAATAGGAAATGGGCTTTTAAAACTTGTGGTTTCTATGCATCTATGTCATAAAATTTGTGGTCCTATGCAGAGGAGAGCTTTTCCAAATATTATTAAGAATGAGTTGCATGTAGGAAGTACCTCTTCGCATTATAGCTACTTGCTCAATTGAAAATACTGCGTAATACAAAATCCAATTTTTATATGATTGTCTGCCTTTGTGTGTTTATGTGTAAGGAGGTATATTGCACTTTGATATGTTACCTAGAAGGTAAAGAGACAAACGTTTGTCTTAAGCCATTTCTTTCCAGTTATTGGCCATTATTGAAACTTGTTCTTCACAAAGGAAGCATCCCTAAAACAAGATGACTACTTTCATCAACGAAATATAGTATTTAATGCAATTGAGCCATTTAAGTTAAGATGATAACACTGTGTTGAAACCTGTGTGTTAATCCCCTATGAGATCAGTCTAAAGGCAGTTTAGAAAGTCGTCTTACACGCCTTCATGTTGCTTACTTTAGTGGAAGATGTTGCAAATACGGGTGAATTTACAGAAGAGAAACTATTTGTGTGCTGATACTAATGTTCAAGCCTACCAGTGTATGTGGGTTTGGTTCACTTTTCTTTAAAATTTGTTAGATAGAAAACAATCCTGTGTAAATGAGATGAGCCATTGATTATTTTTAGAAGATTGACATCTTCTTTGATCAACATGTGCCATGATAATTTGGAAAGCACTGACAATCTGGCATTTTTTGGTATGTACCACTCTTTACCTTGCCTATGGAATTTATAGTTGATTTTTTTTACCTCTTCTTTCTATGTGCAATCAATTTAGCATCCCAGTTATAATATAACAAGGATTTTGTCCGTGTTTCAACTATTGTAATATATTATGTCTACAGACTGTATAGTTATACTGTATTGAATATTTTTGGGTGACAAAAATAATAAAAAATAACTAATTTATAAATGCCTGTATTTCTTATTTTAACCACCTTGTAAAGTACAATGGAGCAGTATTTTTTGTGGTGCTGGTTTTTAGGATATGCTTATTCATACCATTAGAGGATAAAGCACATAGAGCCTTTCTATAAAGGGAAAAAGGTTTGTGAATCTTTCAGATAAAACATTCAGAATTGACTTAAACATCCTGATGTCCACATTAGCCCGGTCACTTACCAGTCCAACCTGGGAGAGAGATCTGTTGATTTTCCAGGGAGTCCTTTTCTCATTGATGACTAGATTGCATGGGGCTGTGTTGTCATGTGTGAGAATGAACTTGATGCAAGGAAGAACAGCACCGCCAATGTGAATATCTTTCTAGGACTTCATTTCCCTGGTTTTGGACAAGGGAACACAGAATTATTGTAAAGAAACAAGTGTATTAGAGATTGACATAAATTGTCAATTTCCCACTTAAATTGACCCAAAGCTTTGTGGGGATGGGTTTGTGGTGCTGGTTTTTAGGATATGCATATTCATACTATTAGAGGATAAAGCACCTAACCCCCCCCCCCCAAAAAAAAATAAAACAGAGGGAGAGTGGCTATGGGTCCATCCATAGATGGCCTAATTTAAACATATATCTTAACATAAAATAATCATGTCCTGCCATCAAAAGACATTCAAGCACGGAATTAGTCAATTTGTAACAGAGGAAGCCTTTTTGTCCTGCATGAAGTTGAATGCATTCCCTGGCAGGGTATTAAAGTGCTAGGACCCGTTTGCCTGGCTCTTTATCCCCAGGGGAATTGATCGGCATTGAAGATCTTTAGAACTTCAAAGGTTTTTCTGGATGGGGATCAGCCTGGTTGGGTACAGAGGAGAAGGAAACACCAGTCCCTGATGTTTATTGCTGTAGGCGCTTTCATCTCACAGCAAAGCTCTGCGAAGAAGAAGCAGCAACAGGCAGAGAGAGGAGTCTTACGACCTGCTATAATTTCACGATTAATGTTTAGTAGCAAAGTGCTTCATTCAGATCAAGCCTGCTTTTCTTTCTGTTTCCTGCTACTACTTCAAGGGAGAAGGGACAGAAAAACGGGAAGATACAAAATGAAGGCATATATGTGTCCCCCCCACTTTTTGTCTTGCTGTCATCGCATACGGAATTGCAAAATACTGTCACTTGCAAAGTCACAAAGATTATTTTTGAGAATGCTTCCCTAGACAATTGTCTGACTGAGCTTTCAAAACAGTTCCAAGGATAATTTTTGGCCATGTATAAAACTTCTTTTGGGAAGGAAAATGAATTTTGTCACACAGAGTCTTCATTTTTGTAAGATGACATATTTAGGTGAGAGACTTTTGGATTTCCCTTCATTCCAAGCTTCCCCCTATCCTTTGCCCTAAACCAACCATGTCTGTTTGTGGCTTTCCTCGTTGACGTGAACCCCAAGGGAGACTAGTCTTGGCTCAAGCAAAATGAACAAAAATGTAGTGGAGCCATGAATGAGACTAAGAACCCATCATTAGCTTGTACAAATTTCACATGTGCAACACATATATAAGGAACAAAAATAAAGAATTTCAATATTAGGAAGGATTGAAGTAGTTACTTTTCATTGTGCTCGTGCTTGGCTTGTATCCCATCTCTTCTTAGGGGTAAGTTTCCATTTCTGCGCTTCAGTAAACAGAAGGTCGCCGTACTATTATAGCATTTCTTCCATGGCTTCCAGATTTAAGTTTCAGAGCCTCCATTTTGTGCATGTGATATGCTAATTATTTAATATTCATGTTCACCTCATGAGTCAGGCATCACGACCTATATGATGCCCTCTCTTAAAAAAAAAAAACAGAAAGGGAGAAAGGAGACAAAGGGAATTTCCATTACCTTGCAAAAAGTGCAGAGCTGGGAGAAGGTAGACCTGGACTTTGAGGCCGGTGCTCAGGTTCCAACACTCAAGCAGCGGAGCATGTGACCGCTACAGAGAATGCTGGGCAAATATTCTTATCCTTCAGGGTCCTCATCCCTCTTTCAGGCTACAGAGGTGAATTTTGTGATTTTTTTCAAAATGCCCATCCTGCAGTTTGAGTGAGGAGAGTTTGGGGTGTATAACTTGGATGGGAGGTATATATTGGGAATTCTCACGCATGGAAGTTCTGCATAAAGACTGTGCATGCTGCTAACAAAATCACTTGGTACTCTAGACTGCTAAACAAACATTTGGAGGTTCAAATTCATACCAGAGTACATCAGAAGAAAGGTGTGGTGGCCTTCTGAAACAGTCCTTGAAAGCACTGTGGACTACAAGTCCAAGTGGACTAGTGTTAAATTGCCTAGAGTTGGAAGTAACTCAACCGCAACCCCTATACCCCCCACACCTCACCTTGCCTTGGGATAGAAGGTTCCTGGTAAATGATAGCAGGGGTTCTCAAACTTCCTTATGCCACCACCCTTTCATACAGTTCCTCATGTAGTGGTGACCCTACTCATAAAATTATTTTCACTGTTACTTCATAACTTAATTTTGCTGCTGTTATGAATTGTCATGTAAATATCTGAGATGCAGGTTGTAGACTCATTGTTACAAATTGGGCAAAAGTAAAAGTCATTAAAGCATAGTGGTTGATCACACACATATGTAATGATATATTTATGTGTCTTCTGATGGTCTTAGGTGACCACTGTGAAAGGGTCATTAGACCCCCACCCCCACCCCCAAAGGGGTCGGGACTCATAGGTTGAGAATGGCTGTGCTACAGAGAAGCAAGAGCCAGCCCGCTTTACTAAATGGCCTCAAATACATCGTAAATATATATTAAAGAAAGAATTTGAGAATGAAAACTTTGTTGCTGGGGTAAGGAGAGGACTGAGGAAAATGCCAGCAACAGTCTGAAGAGGAGGACAACCCAGTCTCTTGCAGACACAGCGGTACAGGCCACTTGTGATAGTATGTGTTATGTGTGCTATAACCCTACACGACACGGTCAAGTTCATTTCTACGCATAGGAACCCCGCGAAGCAGAATTGAATCACAGGCTTTCTGGGCTTCGATTCTTGTAGGAAACAGACTACTGGTGGGTTCTAACTGAATTTCAGATAGCAGCCCAGCACAGAATCCAAGCCTCTAGCAGGACTCCTTGTGTTGTGTGCTCAATGGCAGAATATCAGCGTGCAGGGTGCGGAACTGAGACGGCCTGCTTTTGAAACCTGCTTCCTCCACTATCAAGTTGAGGGACTGTGGACAAGTTATTTTGTCTCCCTCATAAGTTAATTGAATACCATGTCATCCATTAGTTGGGGCCTTTAATTTGGCCTTAGCCAGACAATGCACATATGCACTGCCTAGAAAGAACTTAACAAAGGCTGGTGATGGTAGTTTCTTGTGACTGTTTTTATCATGGGCATTTGAAGAGACGGAGGTGGTTGCGGACTGAGATGTTCATGGGGCAAAATAATATCCCTGTCAAAAGTGAACGGAAAGGCACCCTGCAGAAAAGGTGATGCCAGCCCGTCAATATTCTCCATGGTCCATGGCATGAAACTCAGCACAATTGGGCAGATTCAGTTTCTCCACAGGGAAATGCAGCAATTCCTGGTCTGCTGTAATTCAAATCGTTGAGCTTTGTGAACTGTAATTTTTCAGGCACAGATAGACAAGGAAAAGGAAACTGTGAAAGCTAAAATCAAACCTTTGCCACAAACCAATGATGAAAGTTTCCAAAATGTCAGAGTACTATTTTTGAAGATCCTTTTATCCACAATCAGAAGAGAATGCAATTTTCCTCAAGTCTCAGTAGCTTCAAATTACTGCAACCAAAGAATTAGAAATGACTTGTTCGGAGAGACTCAGGAAAAGTAAGAGAAATGCTTATGGTGATCACCATCCACTGATGACTAGATGTTATTAATTTGTGCAGACTCTGAATGTGTTCATTTTGTACGTGTGATCAGGACTTTCTTTTCAAGCGTGCGGTTTGCCAAACGTTCTAGGAGCAAAATTTGGACATGTGAGGCGTTGACAAAATAAATGCTTGCCTAATCAAATTGGGGAGCACTTGCTATTTGGAAAGCTGTGACTTCTGTCTTCCACGTGCTGCTGTGCTTCCAAGGGGCCCTCAAGTCAGTTCCAAAAAATAGCGACCTGATGCTCAGTAGAACGCCACGTGGCCCAGCCCTGCAGCGCCCCCCCCCCTCACGCCTCCGACACCTGCGCCCACGTAGCAGTTGATTAAATGAGGGCATTCAAGGAGAGAAATGACCACTAACACTGCTCAGGTTTGCTCCTTGGATACTCATTTGGGGACAGAAGCTATTGATTGCTAGGAAGGGTTCCTTCGGAATGGCTGGGTCTCCTGAAAACAGGGCAAAGTTCTCTTTTCACTTCATTTCACAAGTTAGCCACTGAGCATGTGAAAAGCAACAAAATCAAGGGCAGGCTTTTATTAGACCATACATTTCAGACTCTTTTACAATTTTTATGAAAGAGCTGACTACGCTATGTTTTTATGAATGTTAAGATCTTAGTAATAACCCATTTTAGGCTGTCTTTTTTTTTGGGGGTGAATTTCTAATGAGGAGTTTAAAATGAATGCCATTAAAAATGAATATCACCCTAGCCTATATCCTTAGATGTTAGGGGAACAAATTAACATTTCCTATTTTAAGAGCTTGGAGCCCTGAGATGAGCTCAAGTTCACCCGTTTTCTAATTGCTACTGTCTGATAGTGTCAGTGAAGATTCTGG
>PVJH01002548.1:0-33792 GCA_004026705.1 Nesogale talazaci | reverse complement strand
ACATTTGGAATGTGTGTTCCAAAAAGATCAGAACCTGACTGCCACCTGATAACACACTTCAAGTGGACACAGTGAATTCTAACTTTCTGCCGATTGATTTCTTTCTTTGTAAAAGCCTTGCCTGTATATTCAATCATTCTAAAACATGGTCATTTTTAAAAAGCAATGTGGAAATGAGATATTTGAAGTCATGTAATTGAAAAAGAAGGATGTGTTGAGAAAGACACTAATCATATTAAAGGAATAATTGAATGTATCACATGAGCTTTTCAAAACACCCTCGAATGACGACTTGCTCCAGCACCTTGGCATTTAGATTCAGAAGTTTATACCAAACAGCTTTTAAGTTCAGAGAGCTTGTATTCAAATGAATACCAAGCATTCAGCCAATACAGAGTCTTTGTATGCTTCAATAAGTCAGGTTTGATACTGGGGCAAAGTAAAGAACATAGAGGCCTTCTTCAGTCAGGTACTATGGTTACCTGAGATCACTATTTGAATTAAAGGGTTTATTCATTATAGGATTCTAAATTGGAATTCACAGGATACAGGACACAAAAGTTAAAACAAATAATATGATACTCTACTTTGTGCAGAAACATTAATTAGCAGTTTAATTAGCATGATGTTTCCTACTGTAACCTCCATGAACAATTGTACTCCCAGTGGGACTAATGAAATTGATGGGGGTGGGGAGGGTGTGCAGGAAGGAGAGAGAGACTTTAGAACTATCAATGACTGTGCCACATATCACCAGGATAGATAGCAATCTTTCAAAATAAGAAAGCATCTGGATTTGGGGGTGGAGTGATGGGGGTTCTGAATAGATTTTTTTTAATTTAAAAGCTTTTTACTGACATTTCTAATTTTGTGAATTAACTGTCTTTCAAATAATGGCACATGCAATAATGTTAAATGAACTAGCTGCCTTTTAAATCCCAACTGACCACAGATCGATGCTCTAAAGAATCTCTTAGATAAAAAAGAAGCACCGCTCACTATTTTGGAGCAAACATAAAAGATATGCATTAGCGTCATCACATTTTTGAATATATTATGTGATTCATAGGCTCCTACTAAGGGCCATTGAAACCACTTACAAAGGACTGCATTTTTGAGAGTCACAATGGAACTCTGCCTTTGGGCAGGACTGAGCGAAAAATACGCATCTTAGAAATAATTTATCATGCGATGACATAAAAGGGTTGCCCCAGCCTCCTGCCTTCCCCTGAGAGGACATACTCAGATTGTACGCATTTGTCTCTATTACATGGAATCGAAGTTTCTGTTCGAGCCAAAGACAGTTATCTCTGCCAGACGATGGGTGTTGCCTTTTCACAACAGCTTAAAGAATGGCCTCAGTAGTTAGGAATATTGGCCATAAAAATACATAAAACCTTCTAGATGTGTCTTTCTCTTCATTTCTTTGTGCTGACAATTCAGACCACACAAAGAAATAGCACTGTTTAAGAATGCAACTGTTGTCCAGTTTCTCTCTCAGTCATTGGCTTCTGTTGGATTTCTGCTTGATAGCAGTGTGATTAGGCTATTAAGTTTCCTCTGAATTTGCATAATACAGTAGGTCCACCGAGGGCTCTCCCTCACTCTCCCTTCTGAAAAATTATCTGTAAACTCATTCAGGGGTTAATATATGGATGTCATTTGGACTGTAACTTTGGTTATTATGTAATTCACAGATGTTTTATTATACACAGAGCCAGGCATTTGTGGGAGTTTAAAGTCACCATTCTGCAAAAACTTAGAAGCAGCAAGCTGTTTAAGTTACTTGCCCCCCCCCCCCACACACACATCCTTCCCTCCATGACTTTCCTTTCCTTATCTGTCCTATCAATTCAAATGATTGACATTTTGTTTACTAGGAATTTGGGGGAAATGGAAGAGATAGTATATAAAATGTATGGATTTTTTTTTAAAGTGCAGAATGCATCCAAAATAAGATAAAGGTTTTCTGTTTTTTCAAAAAATATGGGCAAAATTGAATTTGTGACCACAAAATCATCCAATAAACATTTGTGCCAGACTGCCAACATCTGTGATAGCGATACCTCTTCCTTCCATTTCGGTCATATTAAAGCTTCGGGCAATCGGAGATTTGGACTTTGTTTTTGGACTGCGGGTTGACTAACAGGTGTCTCTGGGGGCAGAGTGAAGGGCTTCATTTATTCAAGGAAAGAGGAGTTGTTAGCACAGATGTAGCGGCGGGCGGGAAGATGGGCCCGAGGAATTGCTTCTCTAAAGTCTCAGTCTTGGAAATTCTGTAGAGTTGAGTTCTGCTCCTCTGCAGTCCTCATGGTCTCCATGTGCCCAGGTCAACTCAAAGGCACTTGCCGCCTATTTGTCTATTTTGTTAAAGATTCCTGATCTGATCTGTGAGTGTGGTTTCAAATAAGCACATTCACTATTTAAATGACTATGCTTTGCCCGTTCTTGGGTTCCCTTCAAAAATATGCAATTGAAATATATATCATTCATGAATATATGGGAAAGTGGAGTGTTTACAGCACTAATTCTTTGAGACTTTGGGCAAGTTACTTAACTTAATGTATTTAAAGGAGGAGAAAAACACCCACCTCATGACCTTGGTAAGAGAAGTGGGTAAATTAATATACAGTGTCAAATAGTTATACCATTGACAGCCTTAGAGCAAGCACCTCTAAGTAATAGGTATTATTATGATTTTTGTTAAAGGGTAGGAATTTTGACACAGATTATATAGCTAATAACTGACTGAGCTGAGGGAGACTCCAGGTTTGTTCTGAATGCAAGACAGAAGAGGGCTGGGCATATAATGAGGGTTTTTGAGTGGTATCTGCTAGTGAAAATAGACAGATGCAGTTTTCAGCAGTCTAATACTAGTCATGAGTTGGTGTGTGTGTGGGGAGGTGTGAACTGTTAATGTGTCTGACATTAACTTTTGGGTTTCCTTAAAGTTCTTTACAACAGGAACCTAAGCACAACTTTAAAACTATTTATTAGATTGGAGTTTAAGGTCTTTACCATGAAGCCAGCCCTTTGGGGAAAAGTTTTAGCTTTGCTTCCAAAGTGCTAACATCCACAAATCACAGCTGCCTCTCTTCTATCTGAATAAAAATAAGTAAATTAACAAAACAATTTTAAATGTGAAAATGATCAATGGCCATTGCACACTCTGAGCAAATTCTGGAAGTTCCTCTCTGACTGGAGAAACCCCTAACTCAAATGTAAACCAGCACACACAGCTGGAGCAGGTCTGTCTCTGCTCTGGCAGATGTCAGCAGGGCAAGTAGATGAGTCTTCATTTTAACTGCCACTGCCATTTTTCTTTGACTCTGGATGTGTTTTCATCAAAGGTGTAATAGGGCTGTCACGTCTGTGGAAAGCTCCTTTTACCCAGTGGCCTTCTCTTTTCTGCTGTGGTGGCATTCACATTGCCTCCCCATTTTGTCTCACTGTGAGGTTTGGGGGCGCTTTGCTTCAGTTGACTACCCATATTGCGCTGCTATGTTCCCAATTAACTTGCTTTTGCAAGATGTGTTGCAGTTGGATCCTTAGAGTGACCGTAGGTGGTGGTGGAGCCTGGTAGTTTCCCTCAGTAGCCACCATGGTTTCCTCTGGAATCCGCGTTGAAGCCAATAGGGCCGGATGATTGTTATTAGCCTGCCTTCCATTTACTGTGCCATCTAGCAATATTGGATCAAGAAGGAAGGTGCTAAAAAAAAAAAAAACCCTAAAAAACCAAGTGCCTTTTCTCTGTCTTACCTCACTGCTTTGGCAGCTGATCATGATGAAATGAAATAGATCGCGATGCGATATTAACGTGCGCGTGTAAATGATTCACAGTGCTCTCAGCGATTCCTCACAAAGCTGAAATATTTCATGTGCTGCTGCCCCCCACATCTCAGGTGGGAAGGACTGCCTGCACAAAGCCGACCAGGTGCAGAAGTATCTAGTGCCATTTCTAATAAATGAGCTTCAGATTCTTTAATTTTGAACTGCATTACTTTGGCTTTAATCTTCCTTTCTCATCTTGACTTTCCCATCTCCCTTTTCATGAATTCTCTGCTACAGCTGAGCCGGACAACTTTCAAGGGCCTTTTACCTGCTTCAAACTGTCCTGCCAGCTCGTTTTAGCTCCTACTTCTCTCTCCTCCTGTAATCCCATCTTTCAAATTTGATACCCCTACATCATACCATCTAAATTTCTTCTTGTACCAAACTTGTTTTGATGACTAAGCTGGTAGTTGGGCACTTCATATTGCTGAAGCTGTCGTGTTGGATGCTGCGTTGCGTCCCTATCCTGGTGATGGGTGTGTGCTCGTGTGTTTTGTTGAGTGGACTCTAAATCCTAGCCACACTTTGTACAGCAGAAAGAAACACGGTTCAGTCCTGCTCCATTGTTTTTAATGCTTGAGCCAATTGCTGCAGTCACAGTGTCAATATCTGGTTGCAACCACTGTGTCAATCCCTATGTGCCAGATGTACTTCATTTGGCTTTCTTCCGCCAGAGGATCCAAATCTGATTAATATTTACCAAGTCTGATTCATTTTACATAGACTATAATATAATTTTTAAGATCACATAAAAGTTTAATTGTAAACCTTACCCATCCATCAACTATTTGTCTTCCTTTAACAGGTGCAGTTCTGGAGGTATTACATGTATATAAAATATTAGATACTGGCTAACATAGCTCGACAAGACTTCTTTTTTTTTAATACCTCGACAAGACTTCTAATGGAACTCCCATAACGAAACACACACACACACACACACACAAGTTCAAAACATGTGAGCTCTATTAGAACTTGAATTTGGTATAAAGGGCATTATATTCTATATCCAGGATATTGGACTAGATGATAGGGAAATGAGAGTCAGATATCAGCAGTATATAAAGTTAGGGGAGTAGAGCCGTTCATTTCTAAAGGGATAACCTTTAAGGCAAAGCAACATGACTCAGAGGGTCAGGGTCTTCCTGCTTGGCAGAGACATATTTCAATTAGGCTGTATCACTCAGGTCACTAGTGCATGCTTTCTATGTGGTGTAGTTGTCCTGGTGCCATAGTGGGTTACCTTTCTTGGCTGACAACCTCAAAGCCAGTAGTTTGAATCTATAGCTACTCTGAGTGTGACAGATTCTGCTCTGGTTAAGATGTGTAACCATAAAAAAGTTTCTGCCTCCACTGCTTCCATGGCACCTGGGGAAAAACCTGTGGTGAAGGGAGGCAAAAAAAAAAAAAAAGAAAAGAAGAAGCACATTCTGAATGACTTCTACCTTGTAGGAGATGGAATCATGGATACTGCCAGCTTTATATTCAAAATATCTCACAAAAATATGTGAAGAAGTTAAGAGATAGCCTCTAGACATCATGATGGAACTCAACTTTTGGAAACATACTTCTTTCCGACTCAGAACCATTACCATTGAGTCCATTCTGACTCAGGGCGAACCTTTGTGTAGTTTGATGGCCTGTGGTAGACTCTAACTCATGGACAACGGAACCTGGGCCAATGCTCTGCCACCCACCCAATCCTTGCTATGGTTGGGCCTGTTGTTACAGTTACTGTGACCATGGATCCCATTGAGGGGCTTCCTCTATTTTGTTGACCACTACTAAGCATGATGTCCTCTCTCAGGGAACTAATCTCCCCTGATTCTAAGTATTTGAAATGAAGTTTCTCAGCTTCTCCTTCCTGGATGCTTTCTGGCTGAATGTCTTTGTGTTTCTTGCAGTCCTTCTATTTCATCTTCTTTACTAACACCATAATTCAAGGGCACACATTCTTTGATTTGCCCTACTATTGTATAGCTTTTTATGCATAAGACGTTTTGGAAATGGCATGATTTGGGTCAGGTACACCTTAGTCGTCGAAGCACCAACTTTTCTCTGTTCTCACTGTGAGCAAGTCTGTTCTGACAGAGAGTGACCGTGTAGTACAAGGTAGAACCATCTGATCAGGTATCTGTGACTGTAACTTTTTTATTATATTTTTTTTGTTTTTTGTTTTTTTGGCATCACTGCCCTCTGGTGGTGGAAGTAGAAGGCCCAGCCTTGGTGCTGGATTTGAACCTCCAACCCAGTGGGCCACAGTCCTGCACAAAACCACTACGCCACTAGGACTCAGTCACTGTAATTTTTTAAAGGAGTAGAGAGTCTCATCTGCTGGTTTCAACCTGCTGACCTTGCAGCCAGTTTCCCAACACATGATTCACCATGCCACCAGGACTCCTTTCAATTATCATCAGAAGACTCTTTTCTTAATATTAAGCTATGATCACAAATGGTTAAGAGGTTTTCTTGAAGTTAGAGTCCCTGGGGATAGCATCAGGTTTAGGGACCCAGCTATTTATTTATCTTAAAATACTTTTATTGGGGGCTCTTACATTGCTTATCAAAGTCCATACATTCATCCAGTGTGTCAAGCACCTATGCTGCCATCAATATTTTCAAAGTAGTCTCTTCCTCTTGAACCCCTGCTGTCAGCTCCCCATTTCTTCCCCCTCCATCCCCTCCGCCCGCTCTCTTTCATGAACCCTTGATAAGTTATAGATTATTATTTCCATATCTTACATAGTCCCCCATAGTCCCTCACCCACTTGTCTATTATTCGTCCCCCTGAAAGAGGGTTATAGTAGATCCATGGAACGGATTCCCTCCTTCTCTCCCCACCCTCCCCCATGCCTCCTGGGATCTCTACTCTCCAGGTTGGTCCCGAGGAGTTTATCTATACTAGATTACTATGTTTCAGGTTTTTATCTGTAGGAGTGTGCATTTTCAGCCTAATTTGGTTTGTAAGTTAGAATTGAGGTCATGATAGTGGACTGAGGGAAGCACCAAAGAATTAGAGGGAAGTTGTGTGTTTCTATACTATTCTATTGGTACTATACTGTATCTATTCCCTGTGACCCTTCTATGAGGGGAAGTCCAAATGTCTACAGATGGGCATTGGGTCTCCAGTCCATCTCCCTCCGACCCCCCACCATTCACATTGTGTATGATTTTGTTCTAGGACTTACATGCCTGATACAGGGACTCCACTCTTAAAGTGAAAGGTTGGAGACTCAAGCCCACTCAGAGTCATTTCCAGAGAAAGCTCTGACGATTCTCATTCTAAAAAAATGAAAAATCAGCTAGTGAAAGCCTAAGGAGCTTTCTACTCTGTCATCATTATTCTGAATCAATTTAAGAACAGCAGCTTTGTTTGGATATTTGGTATGATAGCTAGAGAATGTTCACTCAGTAACTCATAGCAGCATCACATTATAGCCTAAGCTATACTTTTACAAGAAGCTTTCTCTCAGACTTCATTCAGAAATCACTTTCCTTTAACTTTGCTACACATTTCACACTACACAATCTCAATGTTTTCTGCTTGCTTTCTGTTTGTGGTTTAAAAACTTATGCCATGAATTGTATACATATGATTTTCTCGGACCCGTCGTTCACAGGATTCATGGTTTCCTTTGGAAGAAAAATTGCTTGTGCTTCATTTTTAGTAATGCAGTCCTGTGAGAGTGAAATTTTAGAGATCATCAGCATTGGCAGCACAATATCTAAAGTTACTCTCCATGAGCATTTTCTTTTTTTACCTGTAACTCCAATTAAACCATATTCTATTAGTGTACATACTTTATTCCTTTATGTTTTCTTCTGATTTTGTACTTAACACCAAGAAAAGGCAAGTTCAATGTATTATTCTTGAAAACATTAGGAATCTGTCTAATGTTTCAAGCATGTAGAACTTCATTTCCGTTAATGTGTGGCATTTACAATGTTTAACCAAGAGAAATGTCTTATATAGTTATTCTGTGTCTCTGAAGCTATTCTTAATATTTTATAAAGTTTAGAGATTTTTAAACCATAATGGCGCCAAGTATTTAGTTTAAGAGTCTGCAGATAAACTGTTATATCTGACAATATTTAGAAGACATTTTCATTTTGAAATACATTTTATGCAAAATCTTATATAATTCACAGTATATATTGTATATGCATATACATTATAAACACACATGTATATTTCCCAAACTAAATTCATTGCTTTGGAGTTAATGTCAATATTAAATGATTATTTATTTGAATTTCTGATGATTTTTCATAGGCTTTAGTAAGCATACCTTTAACATTGTAGATGCTCACAGTTTGACTGTTCATATTCTATTTTACTAGTTCAATGAGTTAAGTGATTTCTTTCTAGTATTCTCTTGGCAATCAAAATATTCTTCTTTTTAAAATAATTTTATTGGGAGCTCATACAACTCTTATCACAATTCATAGGTCGATCCATTGTGTCCAGCATAATTGTACATTTGTTGCCATGATCATTCTCAAAACTTTTGCTTTCTACTTGAGCTCTTAGTATCAGCTCTTCATTTTTCCCTCCCCCAACATCCATGAACCCTTGACAATTGATAAATTATTACTATTTTGTCATGTCTTACACTGTCCGACATCTCCCGTCACTGACTTTTCCGATGTCCATCCCCCAGAGAAGGGGTTATATGTAGATCCTTGTGATGAGATCCCCCTTTCTACCCCATCTTCTTTCCCACCTCCCAGTATTGCCTCTCTCACCACTGGTCCTGAGGGGTTCATCTGTCCTGGATTCCCTGCATTACCAGTTCCTATCTGTACCAGTGTACATCCTCTGGATCTAGCTGGATTTGTAAGGTAGATTTGGGATCATTATAGTGGGGGGAGGAAGCATTTATGAGCTTGAGAAAAAATGTATGTTTCACCATTGCTACACTGCACCCTGACTTACCAATATCATTCAAAGTTCCAATCTCATATATTTTGCAACATTTAATTATTGAATTTGGGTTTGCCTCGATGCTTACTTTACAACTTTCATGATAATTTGCTCCAATATATGCACAATGTATCTGAAATGCTAATGTTACAGGATGACCTGTCTGAAGCATTAATCAATGTAATAAAAAGTATAAATATTATATATATTTATATAAGCCCCTTGACAAGATGGAAACAGTACTACAACAGTGAGCTTAAACAATTGTGAGGGTGGTGCAGGACTGGGCAGTGTTATCTTCTGTGGTACATAGGGTCACTCTGCAGCAGGACTATTTCAACAGCTACATATAGAGCTATAACACATGTAAGTATGTATATGAATGTATCTCTGTGTGTGTGTTTGTATATAAAATACCACTGGTGTCAAATACCAGTAGTGTCATGCATGAGAACAGGTTTCAGTAGGTCTTCCAAAATAAGATGGAATAAGAAGAATTTGGTGAAAAGTCCTTTCTAAAAATATTGTGCAGTGAAAACCTAATAACTAATAAGCAGCAGAAGAGGGGTCTCTCAGGTCAGGAGGCAGTGGACATACCAAGGGAGCTCCCTCTTCAGAGTAGAGTTCACTTTAGGGATGTGGCTTGAGTAAACCTGTTGGGGCCCTTCAAGTACTGATCAGACAGGACTCACAAAGAAAAGAAACAGCAGGAAACATCCTCGATTTAATTGTGAAGAAGGCATCTCATAAGAGCAAGTACCTTGCCCCAATTCAGTTACTAAGTGATTCCATTTCTGTCGAGTCTTTTTTTTTTTCTGTCGAGTCTTAAACCCTGACAATCATATCCAGAAAATTGGAGATACAGAAAAGATCATTTTTTTTTTGTAGCATTTTCCAATTCGTTTCATCAGCATGGTGGTCAGACACAAAGTGTGCATTAGGTTTTGTGGAACCTGTTTTCAGAAAGTTAGGTCAATGCATGAAGAGTACTTTTCTAAGAATTTTTACAGCCAAGAAGGAGGAATAGAAATGTGATGGTGGAAAGGGTGAGAAGCCTTTTTAACAAGATAGGAAAATCTAAGTAGGTTTGCAGGTTGAAAGAAAGCCACAGGCTTAACAGAAAAGCAGAAACTTGGTGAAGAAACCGGATCTTGGCAGAGGCAGCAAGGAGGGCAGTAGAAAACTCAGGCAGACAAAAGATTAAAGATTCTTCTTTTGAGATGTAAATGAGGTGTGGCGATAAATGGGGACAGAGACAGATATATTTGAAGCTATAAAGGAAGAGCTCTAAGGGGCTTCTTTCTTGAAAGCTTGACTTTTCTCCACTGTAGGAGGTGAGATCTTGCGGAGAGTTGGAGGTGAGGGAGGCTGCGTGGTGATGGGGATCGGAGGAGGAGGTTGTGTATTGGGAACAGCTGTGGTGAGGAATGGAAGGCCAGCCAACTAGGAGTGACTAATAGAGTGCTGAGCAGCTCTGAGGTTTAGCTGACATCGGAAATCATAAATCTGTGGCAGAATCAATCAGCGCAGTCAATTTTCTCAGGAACTCTTGGCAGCCCAGGAGGAGGTGGAGGAGAGTAAACAGATGGTAGGACTGATTTGGTAATGGGATTGGCAAAGCAGCTGGAAGAGAAGGTCAACGGATGGAAGAAATCAACCGATCTAGTCAGGCGGCACGTGGACCTAGTTACCAGTAAGGTCACAACTAGGGAGAGACGGTAGGCAAGCCAGAGAAAATGAGTGACTCTTAGAAAGTGCAAGGGCCCAGCATTCCAGGTTGCCTGGTGAATCAAAACAAACAACTTGCCATTGTGTCCACAACAAGTCACTGTGAACTCATAGCAAGCTTCTGGGACAGGGTAGACCTGCCCTTGTGAGAGAGCCCCACGCTTCTCCTGCAGCACAGCTGGTGGTTTCTTACAGCTGACCTTGATGGTAACTGTCCCACCAGTAAGCATTACACAACCAGGGCTCCCAGCAGGGGACTGGAGAGGAGAATTCCACACATTTAGACATGACCAAAGTGCTGCCAGAGGGCTCCCTGAAAGTAAGGATCATGACATTGAATCTCAGCTTCTTTGCAGGGACGTCAAACTGACACCCAGATCTTGGCCATCAAGTCCAGTGGAACTCGGGGAGTCTTTTTGGAAACTATAAATATTTAAACAGAATGATGTATTTTCTCCCAGCAGCTGCTGGGGTCAGATTACTGCACTCGTGAACTTGAGGCTGGCAGTCAAATGCCTAAGCTAAGAAGCCCCTGGCGTTAAGGCACCACAACCTGGACAAGAACATCATGCTTCCTTAAGTTAAAAAAAACGGAAGGTAGTCGATGCGATGAATTGACACGCAAGGTGCAATACATCACAATCGTTGTCACCGTCGCACAGGATGAGGCAATGCTATTTTTTTCTTTTGCACATAGGTTCCCTCACAGGCAGCATCCACAGAGTGGCACGTGAAAACTACAGACATGGCAGGAGAACCCTTGTGGTTTAGACACCTGCTGTATCTCAGGGTGCTGTTTGCCAAAGCCGAGTGGCAGTGATTGTCAGTGAAATGCAGAGTCAAGGGTGTTTTAAGGTAAAACATATGAACTTATCATATTCGTCATCTAAACAGTGACAGGAGGCAGAAGAAAGATAAAACGAGACAGCTGTCAAATTAGTCAAGTGGATTGATGAAGTAGTGGGCAAAATTTAAAAGAGCTAGATAGTTTGATTGATGGGGGATTTTAGCTATAACATTTATTTAGCTTGAATGGTAGGCTAATGACTCAGGACTGCTCGTTACATCCAAAAGAATACCCCTCTTTGTCTTCTGTGCCCTATCATAGAAGATAAGTAGAAGGATGCTAGCAGGTTCTGAAATAAATGTGAATAAAACTTAAAATATCACGAGTGATTTCCACACACAGAACCTAAGTTTGTGGTCGGCCTCAGACTGACCTGTCACCTCCAGCTGATAGAGTCAGCTTCTTCACCAAAACATTACCAAAGATCTCTCCCAGTGACCTCACTTGCTAAGGCACTTTCGAAGGTCATCTTCAATCTGTCCTTTTTCATTTTACTTACATGACTCTTAGCAAGGTCACTGGATAACCCTTTTCTGAATCCAGTAGTCAATTTTGACTTAGGCTGTGTTAATTTGGGCAACTTCTTCTTTTTCTCAGGAAGGACCCCCAGAATGTTTAGCTACAGTGAGCACCTTGGAGAATAGATAATGATTTGGAGAGGTTCTTTTCATAGCTAGCTGGTGGAGGAAGCAGAGGAGCCCCCTGGAGGTGCCCCTCTATGTTGCTGTCTATAGAAGGGACCTGAGATTCAAAGAGGTTCAAAGGGTAGAGGTGGGTTGAAAAGATGCCAGCATTGACTATAGGATCGCTGAGAAATGAATGGGTTAGATGATTGGGTTAGAATTGATTTCAGGGAGCACAATTGATACATTTCAAAATTGAAAGAAAAATCACCTTAAATCCCAGCTTCCATCAGCAATTTTTCTTATGGATCTGTTAAAAAGATGTGTCTATAAAAATGATTTCTACCTCGTGATTGGAAAGTAAAGCCAGAAAACTTGTGCTGGGCATCCTCTCTCTTTCCTTTTATTTTTTAATTCCCTTCACAATAACTTAGACACAATTCCTAAAAGAACACGATTTGGCCAAATTCCATCTGGCATCCGTCCTCCTGTATTTTCACTGCAAAGTGTGGCGTCAAGTTTTTAATGCTATTTTTGAGCAATTTCAGCTTTCAGTTCAGCCCCCTCCTCCCCCAGTTTTACATATAAGCAGTTGCCTCTTTTTTGTGGGAAAAATTAAGTATCACTTGGCGGACTAACTGGGTGGAAATGGATAAAACACAAACTGTAGGAAGATAGGCTTACTGATGTCTAGTAATCTTTTGTATGCTTTAGAATACCACATTTGTCATGTGGAAACTTCTGTCTGTGTAGAAGAATTGAGTGTTTTACACATAGATAATTAGAAAATTGTCAAAACATATGCTGCTTTTACAAACGCTTTTGTTTTTATTGTTCTGCAGATGATACCAAAAATTAGGATGGTACTAAATTATGAAAAAAAAGCCTCTCGACTTCGAGGTCTTCATCAGTGACTAATTGCTACTATTTGTGACCCACTTTAAAAGCAAATAAAGCACCCATCTGGCAATTCTATTAATGGTTTGTATATTAAAATGGCTACTGGTCCTCAAAAAGAAAATATGCAATTATGAAATATTCATATTCATGCTACTATTGAAAAGCTTCTGAGTGTATTTGGAAAACAGAGTCTAACATCCCCTTTTCTCATTCTCTATTGAGCTTATAGACTTAAAAAAACCCAAATTGAATTAATGATGTAGCTACATAAACCCCACAGAACAGAAAATGAAAGCAGTCATCCAAGAAATCAAGGCAGAACAGAAGGGTTCAGGATGAGTCACTTATACAGCAATTCCACAACCCTTTCCCAAGCTCTCTGCATTGCACAGTTTAGAATTAACAGCCCCCACAATTCTGGTCTCTCCCCTGATGAAGAGAGAAGAGAAGGTAGCATTTGTGATCTTGATTGCTGGTTTGACATTTGCCCTGGAAAAAGTCCCTTGGCCTCTTAGAAACTCAGTTTCTTTGCTAGAACTTCGGCCAGACTTTTCTGTTAGTTTTTAGTGCTATGACAAAGATGTAAAGACTGAACCATGGGGAGATGCTTTGTAAGAGTAAGGACTACACCGGAGGCAGATAAATAGCCCCTTGTATGCTGCTGATGTAGGACATTATTGAGAGTCCACCCAAACACTATAATGTGTAGTTTCAGAGGAGAAACAATATGTAGAATTCCTTCACCTGGGTCCCTAGGAGGTTTGTGAATATTCGCTGTAGGTGGTTTGACCCCTTTGTGGGGCTCTATGTGGACCAGGAGGGAGACATCGATTCCTCTGTTAGCTTCTTCCCTTTGATGTCTTCCTGAATCACTTGGCAAAGGCAGAACGCCTCGGTGTCTGTATACATTATATATAATGCACACTGTGCCCCTGGCCCCAAGGCTGCCACAGCATCTGTTCTGAGCTGCTCGTCCTGTGAAGATTTTGTCTTGCCATCTTACACCTCTTTGTCTTTGTGCATGACTGGAAATCAAATGCTTCCCTTCCTCCAAGTTCTTCATGTTCTTCAATGTGCCACTTATCTCGACCTGATAGCATGGCAGGGGAGTCTCAGATTTTTTGTTTGTCAACATTGCTTTTCTCTTCTCATTGGTAACATTTATAATTAAAATGCCATCTGAAGATTTTATTAACCAACCACCTCACTTGCAAGCCCAAAGGTCAGAACCTATCCCAAGTGATTACACAGCAAACATGTTTACCTATTTGAATATTTATCTCAGTGTCAAACCCTGAAAAGTGTATTTGCCCATTTCACTCGACAGAGACCTGATGTTCATAGGATTTTTATGTGTGCTACAATGTCCATAAAAGGCATCTATTGCCTTCTATGTGAATGCGTGCATGTCTGTGTGCATGATCGATTAATTAGCTTGTATATGCACACTATATTGTTTCAGTAAAGAGATAAAATACTGTACTAAATAACTAATGATTAAGTAGATATGCATTTAATATACACTACAACTTAGTTCCTAGTTTGCTTAGACTTTTACACTTATTAGAAGCCCATGTCAACTTATTATCTTTTTTTTTTTTTTTTTTGGTTTTTGGGCATCACTGCTGTCCGGTGGTGGGAGTAGGAGGCCCAGCCCCACTGCTGGAATTGAACCTCCGTCCCAGTGGTCCGCAGTCCCGCGCACAACCACTGCGCCACCGGGGCTCAGCCCAACTTATTATCATTTTTGAGATAACTTCTGATTCACTCATTTCTTTTTTCATGTAAGGATGAAATATTTTCCTATTGAGGATCATGGATAAATCGGAATGCATTTGGAGAGGTTGGATTTGGTGTCTACTTGTATAGGGATGAAAATACAGAGGTGGAGTCCACATAATCAATTAGGTCCCAGCCTGATGCTGCTTCTCCGAGGTGTGTGGCCATTTTCTAACAGACATGGAAACCTCCCTGTCCTCCCCACCTAGCCCCCTTGCTTGGATTTTGTGTCTGCTTCCGGGGGTGGTCCCATGTGGGCCACCCATGCTGGGAGCTATTTGTCCTGCTGTGTTTCCACTGATCTTGAATCCTCTTGATTCTGCACTCACTAGCCTTCCTGCTTCCCACTCCACCTTTCCATGTCTTCAGCGGGCAGCTACCTGAGTCGGTACAGGGCTCTGGCTGGTCTCAGAGTCGTGCACTCGAGTTGAACTGGGCTGGTCTGCCTTCTTCATACAAAATTACTTCTTGATACCAAATTCCTTCGTATATGAGGGTCGGTACTTATGTCTCTTTAGACAACCCAGCCTAACAATTACCTATGATTAAAAAAAAAATTAAAGAAAAGGGCAACTGTTCATCAGTCACAGTCAAAAAAACATTTGCTTGAGACTGTGGAAATGAGAAGATTCAGTAAATGACACAGCTCACGACCGTCGAGATGATTCCAAACCCAGTCCGCAGTGCCTGGTGGGGGTAGGCTGTGAGCGCCAGACCTGGTGGTTAGCCGCCCAGCAGGTCCCATGGTGGTGAGTGCTAACAGAGTCCCTCAGGGAACATGGCAGGCAGAATCTGCTGAGCTCTGACAATGGAAAGAGGAATTGGTGTCAGGACCATGTTTTCCTTGCGACACAGCAGCACCCTGCTCAGGATTCATAGGCTGGTAGCCGATGGCAATGCTGTAATGATTCATGAAATGCAAAGAAAAGAAGCTTTTAGCTTAACAAAGTGTTTTCAAGTGTAAGAGTAATTCATTCATGTTTGTACTAATGCGTTAGCAACATAAATTTTGTATTTTTTTTCATAGAAGGATCTGTGTCCTGTCTCAAATGGTATTTTCTGATTTTTCCTCTAGATTGCATAACTCATTGCAGTGTCCTCATCAAATTCACAGATCAAACTCATAATTTTGGGGAGTGTTTTAGCCAAGTTAGTGCATTGCCACAAGTTAGGTCAGTAAAGAGTGAGGACACCCATATCTCCCCACAGTAATACCCGTCCTCAGCCAGCAGCCAAGTCCTTCTCCTGGTCTCAACCTCTCAGCCACAGGGTACCTGGTTTCCACTTCTGTGGACCTGGAAGCCTGCCTGCCAGTGCCTGCGAAGAATAGTCTCAGGACAACCGAAGAGAGAGCACCCCCCACCTCTGGCCTGCTCCTCTGTCTTCATGCTACAGGGTCCGTGTCTTGTGCCTCTGGTCTTGGCCTCTGCCTTTTGAGAAAGAGATCACAAACATGCTTTTCCTGTGGTCCCGGGAATTCTTTCTCTTTCCAAGAGGGTTCTGATGCACAGAGGAATGACTTTGATGGAGGTATGAGCCTTTTCTTTCAGCTGATTATGCCCTGAAAGAAGTTTATTTCACATCCCCCACTAAGATCAGAACTTAAATCCACCCTGATCCTGTGTATTAGCATACTAGACAACTCCTCCAAAAGGAGAGTGTAGCCACAGGCCTAGAATCCAGAAGTGTAATAGAACAAATAAGGGAGTATGGGTAGAAGGCCCAGATGAATTGACTACCTCTCAAAATTCCAAAGCAGGGAAAGTAGGGATGGAGACTGACGACACTCACAGTAGGACCCTGACTGGAGTGGAAATGATGGCCAGAAGAACTAGTTCCTGAGCCAGCCTTTGGCATAATAATTGCATTTCTCAAGGAGAGAATCACTGCAGGCAAGAATTAAGGACCAGACTTGTATAAATAAAGACAAAATACAAAACCCATTTCCATGGCTACATTTCTAGTTCACGGGACTGTCAGTTCACTAAGTTCTCTGGGCCAGAGCAGATCGGCTGCTGTGGGTTTCCGAGCCTTCGAGTCTTCACAGTGCACAGAGCCTCGTCTTTCACAGGCAGGGCAGCTGGTGGGTTCCAGCGAGCGACCTTGTGGTCAGCATCTCGGCATGTGCTCATGACACCGCCGGAGCTCTTGTGGGAAGGTGTATGGTGAGGGACCCCAGAGAGGCACAAAATATGGTTCCCAGGTCAAAAGAGCTGGCAATGCAAAGCGTGAGCCACGTAATAGAAGCCACATGCCTATTTCAAAATGAGTGAGGCACGTGCAGCTGACTGAGATTCCTGAGAAGTCATACTTTATAAGTAGACTGTTTAAATAAGCTCATGTGTTTGAATACATCTGTCACTGAGAACTCCATGGACCACACTTCTACTCTGATACACAAGGAAGCTGTCAAGAGGGGGAACCCAATTGATTGCAACAGCCCCGGCTACAGAAAAATTCTCATTTTCCAGTAGCTCTTGAGGAATAAGGAAGGAGGAAATGTTTAAATAATAAAATCTTTATTCAAAAAATAAAATCTTTATATATCTCTCACTATGATTTTGTGATAACTTGTTTTATTACATAGTCTTTATCTGTGGTTTGAAATTAGCATTTAACGATATAGTCTTTACATTTTTAAAATTTAAAATAATAGAGTTAATCCTTTCCCCACTTCTGAAATACACTCAGGGCAAAATATGAATTCTGAAGTATATGAAAACACTTACTGATCAACCAATATATTTGCTTTCTTACTAGTATGAATCCAAGACTAAAAATAAACAAATGAGAATTCATATTGAATCTGCCAAACTAGTTAAAACATTTCAGCATTCCAAACACAACATCATTTGATTATGGGACAAAGTGATAATTCCATCTTAGTTTTAAAGCATTTAACAGAGTGTGTATTCTCCAGATTTTCTGAACCCTGTTCTCAGTACTACCTAATTTTCATTTCCCCTCATATAATGAAGGGAAAACATTATTCATTTAATTTGTTTTGAGAGAATAACATTAAGGCTACTTAGATTTTCCTCATTATCATAAAGAGGCTGTAGTGAATAGTAGGTGAGCTGATGAATTTAATTTTTCAACAAAGTAAGCATGCATATATTACATTCTCTGTCATAAATATAATCAGGCCTTTAATTAGAAAATCAAGGAATCATAATTTTAGGCTTTATGAAGATTTATTGGACTTCTGGCGGTTAATGTCGCTACGGATATGAAGTGAGTCATTCAGAATGCCGAGGGTTGCAGTTCTAATCCTACACAAAGCTGTTGGCGTGTGCTTTCCTGGTAGGAGAGTGATTGCGGCTAGGTGCCCTCCCAGTGATTACCACACATAGGAACTCCACGTAGCAGAGAGCCGCGGCCAGTCTCCCCCATGCTCACGATGGTTGGTATATTTGACCTGACGGTCCATCTCACTGAGGGGCTTCCTCTCCTTCCTGGACTTTCTACCATCCCAAGTATGAGGTCCTTTTCGAAAAGAGCGATTGGTGTACTGTCGATGCCATCTGTGAGACAAAAAGATTCTAGCACCACACATGGGAGAGGAGTAGGCATGTTGACTATTTCAAAATTAAGACTGAAAACCAGTAGCTTTTATAACATGTCTGCCTCAATTTGTTTCACATTTATTTGCAACTCTGATATTTCCAAAGGGGAAGCGGATACAAATATAAAAATAAAGTGTTCATCATGGGATAGTTTTCACTGAATGAGCTTGCCAGAATTTCCTCAATTTCTGGATCTACAAAATAAATGCAATGTGTTTCATTATGTCAAAGCTGGTTTGGCAATATACAATGCTGAAAGCAGAGAGCTTAGGGATTATGCAGGTTCCAATCATTCACCTCAGGAAGTTAGTACTCTAGTCAGGGCAACAGAAACCCAATGTGCTAGGACTATATGACACCTTCCTCTAGCCACTCTAGCTAGGGAGAAAGATGTGGCTGTAGGCGTCCCTAATATTAGCACACTGTCCTTCAGTTAGCTCTCCTTAGGGTCTCTGAGACTGTAAAGCTTTAGGAGAGTTGATAGCCTCCTCTTTTGTGGTTGGTAGGTTTCTACTTCTGATCTTGGGGTTAGTTAGCAGCCCAATACAAACTCAGCACTACGAAGACTCCTCCATAGCCATCAACCCTCTCAAAATACATGCACAACTCCATCACGCTAAACAAGTTGGACACACAGTGACCCCATAGGATGGAGCATGACTGCCCCCAAGGGTTTCCTCCTGAAGCTGTCTACCTTTATGGAAGCAGCTGGCTCATCTTTCTGCCAAGGAGATGTAGGGTCGGTTCAAACAATGTAGTTCGAATCCCACTGGTTAATCCATCATGACACCAGGGTTTCTTAACAATGTAAGTTGCTGTGTGTGGGTGTGGTTCTATTCTGTCCAATAGAGTTGCTCTAATGGGTTCAAACTGGATGACTCTGGGGTTTATAATAACTAGGAAGGGCATCATTGCACACTTGAGGAACCTGAAAGTTTACTTCCAGAAGCTAAATATTCTTCATAGATTAGTCGTATTTATTGGTGTTAGTTTAAGAATTGCACAACAAAACTAAAACAGAAGCTCAAATTTGATTAAGTCAAAATCGTATGTGGAGAAGGTATCAGATCATGTCCCCAATTTAATTTGTGTCTGTTGTGGTTGTGAGGTGCCATGGAGTTGGCTTGGACCCATAAAGACCTTATGCACAACTGAAGGAAACACTGCCTGGTTCTGCACCATCCTCGCAATTGTGCCTATACTTTAGTCCATTGTTACAGACACTGTGTCAGTCTAGCTCCTTAAAACCTCTCTTCCTGACCACATGTTCAAGATATGTAAAACTAAATCTCTCCATCCTTGCCTCTGAGGCCTAGCTTCATTCAAGACTGATGCATTTGTCCTCTGTACAGTCCATGCTACTTTTAGGGTTCAATGCCAATCCCACAGTTCAAAGCAGTGATTCTTCTTTATTCTTCTGTATTCATTGTCCAGTTTTCCCAGGTCTTTGAGATGACTGAAAACACCATGGCTTGGGCCTAGTATACCTAAACAGCCAGACTAACATTTTAAATTTTCAACACGCAAAAGAAATCTTGTCCAACATATTTACCCAATAAAATATGTCTTTTGAATTCTTAACTGTTGCTACCATGTGCATTGATTGTAGAATGCAAACCAAACCAAACTCACTCCCATTGAGTAAATGCTGCCTCGTTGTCACACCTTGTAGTTTTCTGACCCTGTAACTCCTGTGGGAGTAGAGAACCCAGTCTTGACCCCATGGATCTGCTGATTGTTTCAAGCTGCCCACCTTGCAGATGATGGCCTAAGCTTCAGCTAAGACAAAATCCTTGACAACTTCCATTTTTTGTCTCCATTTATCATGATGCTATTTATTATACCCACCGTGAAGATTCCAGTCTTCTTTACTGATGGCAGCAGTATATTTCTAAAGCTGTCATTAATTTTTGTCCTATTCTGTATTTGCTTTTCAAGTTCTGACTAGCAAGTACACAAACACATTAGACCTCAGTTTTTTAATGCAATGTCACCAAAGCAAGCTTACTGCCGTTTAGTTAATTGGCACATACTGACTTGATATAGGGTTTCTGAGGCTCTGAATCTTAATGGGAACAGGCAAATTCATCTTTCCCCAATAGAGCACCAAGTGGGTTTGAACCACCGACTTTATAGATCACCTCCCAGGTGCTCCATATTCTCTATGGCATCACATGCCTGTGAAGGGTGGTCATTGAATAAGGAAGACTATAGAAGAATGGATCACTTTGAATTGGGGTTCTAGAGAAGAATGTTGAAAGTACCATGGCCTGCTGAAAGATCAGGTCTCTATTGCAAGAAAGGCCTACATGTTATATAGAGGCAAGGATGGGAAGACTACACTTTGTCTTACATACGTTGGGCATGTTTGCAGGAAAGTCCAGTCCCTCATGAAGGACATTATGTTTCATAGAGTGGAGGGGGGTGAAGAAAGGGGAAGGTCCTCTAGGAGGATTGATGCAATAGCTGCAACAATGCAATGGACCCAGACAGAAGAACAGTTGTGAGGCTGGCTCAGGACTATGCAGTGTTTCATTCTGTTTTGCATAGAGATGCTGTGGGTCATAGCCAGCTCAACGATGCACTTAGCAATAACAGCAATCACGTGCTTATTCCACAGTGCCATATTTATGCTCATAAATGGCTAGTATAGGTATGAGTACATATTATATTGGTTCTATGTCCATATTAAATATACACATACCTACCGTGTAATTCATAGACATCCAGAGAAACAAATGCATTTATTGGGAGAAATATAGCCAATGTGCACCTTGGAACAAGTAATCAGGGAGGAAGGGTCCCTGGTTCATAATAGAGAGTCACAGAAAAAGAATAAGACCCTCAATAGTGGCTATAAAAATGGACGCAAATACTTTAACTCTGAAAATCTGCTTTGAAGAAGGCTGTGGATGACAGCAAAAGTCCCAAACCCTGTGTGGATCAAGCCTCCTATGAATTCCTGCTGACTACCGACAGAAGATGGGACTGGCTTGATGTCAGACAGAGTGTATTGTAGGGTGTGTTACTGCAGTTATTACTGCAAATTAGGTTAAATATAACACCTTGTCACTTGACCTTCTTTTTCATTCAATTCGTTTCTATTCCAGTTTTTAATATTTTCTGCTTAATTTTTTTTGTGTGGGCATCACTGCCTCTGGTGGTCGTGGTGGCTACCCAGTGCTGGATTTGAACCACCAAGTCCACGGGCTGCAGTTCCGCACTCAACCACTTATGCCACCAGGGCTCAGCCCTCTGCTTAATTTTTGATTCGGGTTTTTGCCTGTTGTATTTTGTCATGGATGTTGAGTTGTTCTTTTGTTTTGCTTTTGTGTGTTTTTTTCTGCATATGAAGTCCAGGATACTAAATCTATAGAGACAGCTATTGGATTAATAGTTGCCTAGAGAAATGGCAGGGCTGGCTGGCATGAAATGGAGGATAACAATAATAAGCACAAAGAAAAGGACATGTCCTAAAATTGATTGTAATGACAATTACACAACTCTTTTGAATATGATGAAACTATTGAAATGCATGACACATTTAGTGTATGTCAACAAAACTGTTAAGGTATGGCCCTAAATGTAGTATTGGGTTTGAAGATAGCATAAGATCAGGCCATGTTTTGTTTTTCCTTCTGTAAGGTTGTGGTGATTCAGAAGCAACATGGCAACATCTTAAAATACAATGTCAGAATCTTTTTTTTAATTAGTTTTATTTTTTAGGCATCATTGCCCTGTGGTGGTGGGAGTAGGAGGCCCAGCCTTTGCTCCTGTGAGCTGGAATTGAACCTCCATCCCAGTGGGCCGCAGTCCCGCACACAACCACTAAGCTACCGGGGCTCAGCCAGAATCTATATAGCTATATTAAATAGACTACCTCATAACTGTCTGTTTCTTATACTGCAGTGGTGTGCCTCCTGTGGTGGCTTGCATGTTACTGTGCTGTTTGAAGCTACATCACTGGGACATAAAATACCAGACTAAGATCAGCCAAGGGAGAAGGGATATATAGTCAACTTCAAGGAACTAGCCTCTGAATATCTTATGAATAGTAGCAGAACGTTATATGAGATACTGTCTGGCGATGAGCCCCTCATATTGGAAGGCAGTCTAAATACAACTGGGGGAGAGCTACCTCATTAAAGTAAAGCCAACTGTGATGAGGCAATTGGTGAAAGGATTTCAAAATATTCATTTGTTAGTAGAGCAGGACTCAAAATGAGAAGAAACAGCTGCACATATACATGCATAATTGAATTGTGAAATGTATGAAATACAAATCCAGGAAAATTGGAAGTTGTCAAAAATGAAAGATAGCACGTCAAGATTCAAATTTTAGTGTGGTGAAGTGAAATTGCTTGGTCTGAGTCTTCTATCCATACTCTTTAATACTCCCAACAAATCACTGTGTGGGAACATGTGGGGGAAAAGTTGTAAAGGACTCCAACAAGGGAATTAGTCAGTTTTCCCCTCCTGCTAGGTATAAAGTGAAAGACGGATAGAGAACTCATGACCATCAAGAAAAAAGATGGAGGGTGAAGTGTGTTCTGACAAGAAGCTCATCAGTGGTGGATAGTAAAACAGATCATCAGAATTGACCAAAAATGAATAATGCTGAGTGAGTGACTTGTGTTAGTCTGGGGAGACTAGAAAAACAAATTCATAGGCATGTGTATAACAAAGAGCTTTATATAGAAGAGCAATTGAATTTTGAGAAACCATCCCAGCCCAGTCAAGATAAGCCCGGTATTAGCCCATATGTCCAATACCAATCTATAGTCCTCTTCAAACTCACAAAGCACATGCAATGGCACCAAAGATCACAGGCCAGTCAGTGGGAAGTCTTATGGATCCAGTGGCATTGTAAGCATCTCAGCACTGGCTCTCAGTGTGGTTCCTTCATTTCAGAACACTAGTGTTGTTCCATGTGTCTTGTCAGCTATACTATCTTACAGGAAGTGAGGGGAGAGAGAGAGAGAGAGAGAGAGAGAGAGAGAGAGAGACTCCTGCCTCCAAGGAGGAAAAACAGAGCTCCCAGAATCTTCAGGGAAAGGCCATGCCCAAACAGAGACCTCATTGGCTGTCATCTGTTTACTAGATTACACTTGACCCTTTCACTCATAATCATCTCAAATTGACAAAGGATTATATAACTACCACAAGCCAACCCTTGTCAATTTGACACGTTTGCATAGCTCTTTTGCCTTATACAGTTTTCAAATAAACAATAATAAAATCATATCTATACCTAGCAGGATAAAACTAAAGTACATCGAATGTAATATGTGCCACCTCATTTAAAAATAACATTCTATAAGTTAAAAAAATATATCCCATGCCTAACAATTGCAGTTAAGTAACATCTATACCTTAATTCTATAATCCAATTAATGTATTCCCCCCCACCTATGAAAGGTTGTAAGGCAGCCACTTCATGCAATTGGCCTAATTTTGGGTATCCACTTTCTATCTTGCCTATTTACCTCAACCGAGCGCATCACGCCCCCTCTGTTAAGTCATGACCTTCAGACCATTCAACTCACATTTGTTTTATCCTCTCCTTCAACATAAACCAACTCTATAGGTGTCAGTGGTAGACACCACCTGTCTCTTTAATACTGTATTTCTCCCACCTCCACTCAACAAGTGGATCCAGGTGGTCACCTGGCAAACCTTTCAGTTCGTTCATGGGTTCCCTTTAATATTCAGTCCCAGAGAGGAGTTTTCTTCAATGTTTCTGATTTCTGTGAGCTTCTGCCAAAAACTACCAGAATTCAAACTTCAAAAAGCCAAAGAGTTCCTTTTTCTTCAATCTGTCAACAGGCCCCAGACAAGTCTCTTGGAAAGCAAATGTCTGGAGTACTCCAAAGCACAGGGTTGGACTTATCTTTTCAGAACCTTCTTTGCAAGCTCTTCCTAAACACATTTAAGGATTTAATTTTCATGGCTGAAGATGAGTGGGTTTACAAGCTATTTTCATATTTCCCAATAAATATTTCATCAATTATTATATAAATAATAACCATGTTACTATAAACAAAGTAGAATCAGATACTAAACTCAATTCTTAAAACAGTCAAGTTCAAGGGTTGTTTAATTGATCTTAACCCTTATCTAAACTATTCTCCTGATACAAAACATAGGATTAGGTGTCTGAGAGCATTGCTTCAAGTCAGGGTTAGATTTTCTGTCAGACTTTTTCACCTCAGTCAGTCATTTTCTCTAACCAGGTGCCTGGTCTCTGAGAAATTCCAGGGGTGATTTCTACCTCTGAGCTCAAAACATACAGAACAACATTCATTTTTGCCATTTCACACAGGAGGAATGAAAAACTACAGCCAAACAAAATAATCCAAACTGTAGCTTCCCATATTCTTTCCAGGAAATAACCCAGTAAACTGCATGGGCATATCTGACTTCCTGCCAGCCCAGAAAGAAACACTTCTGTGAAGTAGGAGTCAGCTGAACATCTACTCTCCATTTTTATGATTGTTTCTCTCGTACCCCACTCCCAAGGTACCATGATGTGCTAGAATAGAGAAGCAAATTCATTAACCTCATTTGTGTATAAGAAAAAGCTTTATATTCAAAATCAATTGCATATTGAGAAAACATCCTAGCCCAGCTCAGATCAAGTTCATAAATCTGATATTCGTCCATATGTCTGATACCAATCTACAAAAACCTCTTCAGACTCACAAAATACTTGCAAGGACACCAAGCCTAGGAAGATCACAGGTCTGTGAGTAGGAAGTCTTATGGATTCAGTGGCCTTGTAAACGTCCAGCACTGGCAGGGGTCTCCGCATGGTTCCTCCATTTCATGACACTAGTGTAATTCCATGTGTCTTGGTAGCTGCATTGTCTCCCAGGGAGTGAGCAGAGACAGAGCGTGTCTCTGCCTCCACGTAGGAAAATCAGAGTTCCCAGAATCATCAGGAGAAGGCCACGCTGACACAGCCCCATTCACTTTCACCTGATTAACAGGCTAGACTCCACTCCTTCACTCATAACCCTCTCAAATGGACAAACAATTCTACAACTACCACATGACTGAACTCAGTACCAAAGGAACACTGCAACACTGACTTGAGCAGGGTTAGGGCAAAGGAACTACATAGCATGCTAGTCCAAGGGTCACAGAGAGACATATCTGTGAGCATGACTGAGAAACGGTACTATGGACACATTTACTGTGTCCTTCACATTCTAGTTCCTATTGCTTCCCTAATAAACCCCAGTGGTTTCAATGTTGTCCATATGGTTTTCAGTGGCTAATTCTTCTGCATTGGACAGTGTACTCCTTCTTTGTTCTTAATCTGGAAGTTCTGCTGAAACCTGTTCACTTTGGGTAAACCTGGCAGTATTTGAAATACCAATGAAATACCGTCTGTAGTTAGGGTCTAAGCTAACTCCATGACACCTAACGACAGCAATAAACTTCATTACTGTGAGTATTGTGCAAAAGCTTTGCATGGTCATTGCAACCTATTGTCAAACTAAGCAGAAATGTAGTGACATTTGAGAGATGGTTGATTTTCAGATAAGTAAAGGAAGGTTGGAGGATGGAAGCATGCCGGACATGTGCTTCCTGGGAATCATCCTTGGGGAACTGCAGAGCTCCATTCTCCTTCCTAGGGAGGAGATCAGAAATATTGGCTGTTCAAAGCCCCCAGCTTGGCCTCAGGGGATGAGCCTCTCTCTGCCCTTAAACATTCACAGGTTCAGAACACTATAGGGTCATTATGAGACAGAATGGACTGAAAAACAGTGTATATGTTGGGATGTCTTTACCAATCATTGCCCCAAACTCCACTTCATATCATGTCACCAGTGAAAGAGTTGGTGCAAAGATCAATGCAAGTGTGATTTTGGAATTTACAGACATGTGTGTATGAACTGCTGATGCATTCAGAAATCTTTTAACTGGTCAAAGAAAATTAAGTTTTAAAATTCATATTAATTGCATATAATTCCCAGTCAAATGCATTTTCATGTTTTAGAATAAGTTACCAGTCCCTTATATTTAATATTAAAGTTTTGCAAGCTTTGAAGGGTGAATAAGACCATCTTACTCCAAATTTTATTAAAATAGATATGTTAATTAAAATTAATGAACTCAGCATATGTTTTCCTATATTGTTGTGGGCATGCTCAGGATATGAAACATATGGTACAATTGTATCCCTCTTCTTTCAAGGGGCTTAAGCAGGATAGCTTATAGAGAGATAGACATGCACAAAGCAAACATCCATGAATAAAGTACATAGCTCATTGTAAGTTATATGATGAAGACTATAATTATACACATTCACTTTTTTGAGAGCATGGATTAAATACCTGTGGGGCTGTGTATATAAAAATATAATGAAAAAAATCCAGAAAGAAATATATCTATTGCAGACAGAATTTGGGGAGCAGTTACTTGAAACTGCTGGTGGACTCATTCAATAAATTCTTGAATAGATCTTTATGTTACTTAGGGACTTTTCTCCAGTGAGGCTCCAGATTAACAATTAATTTGCAATATTTTCCAGACCCTTTGATGGTTCCATTCATCATCTCAGAACAACATTTTAAAATGATAAACTCAGAAAAAGTTTTTCTCTTCAGTATGACCATATAGATTTGTCTTAAAACTTTAAAATTGCTTTTTATTTTCTAAAATTTTTTATTTTACTGAGGGCTATTATAACTCTTATCACAATCTATGTACATGCATCCATTTTGTTAAATACATCTTTACATATGTTGTGATCATCTTTTTTCAAAGCATTTGACGTTCACCTGTGATGTTCACCTTACCTCACAAAATAAGTGCATAAACAAATATGGTGAAAAAGCTTTTGGTGTCCGGTAATCAAAAGATATAATGTCTGGGGTCTTAAAGACTTGACGATAAGCAAGTAACTATCTAGCTGAGAAGCACCAAAGCCCACATGGAAGAAGCACACCAGCCTGGTGATCATAATGTGTTGTTGGAATCAGGTATCAGCAATCAAAGATTCCAAACAAAACAAAAAAAAATTGTATCGTTTGGAATGAGGGGGAGAGCAGAGTGGAGCCCCAAAGCCCATCAGTAGTCAATTGGACTCTCCCTTGTCAGAATGGCTACAAGGAAGAGAAGAGCTGGTCAAATGGATTTTAAATGCATTATGCACATTTAAAGAAACTCAAATCATGTCAGTTTTTCCCTGAGGGTTTTGGTTTTGTATGTGTGTGTGCGTGTGTGTGTGTGTGTGTGTGTGTGTGTAATGCTACCGGTGGCATATTTTGCTTTAAAATATATTTTCAGTGCTAAAATCCCCGAAGTACTTCTCTCCTGCAGTGATTGACTTTGTAGGGAAACATTTAAAGAGGAATTTAAATTTAAAAGGTACAATTTGAAACACATTTTCTTGTGTCAAGTTTTGACACTGACCTTTTTAAAACATGTAAGCAGGGACTTTCCTCTCTAATTATGTTGCTTCTTTTAAATTAAATCTATATTTCAATGCTTTACAAACTAAGGCAATATTTTGGAATGGGATTTCTTTTATTCTCTTCGATGAGGGGATATGGGAAGTGTATATTTTTACCACGAGACATCCAAATCATCTCTGAATCATTTCCCTCCTTTCATATAGGCAGTGAAATTCAGCATACTTACTTTCCAAACACTATTTATATATCATATAAAAAAGTAAACCATCTTGCCAGATACCTTTAAGTTGGTTAATGGAAAGAGGCTTTCAGAGAAAGAATAATAGAAATGTGAGAGGGAAAGATTGAGGGAGGGAGAGAAAAAGAGCTGGGTATAAAGGGAAGAAGGAAGAAACTGATGAGTGAGAGAGGAATCAGGACAGACAAAAGAAGTGAAAATCACTTCAGTTCCTAAGCAACTCTTTTGCTTCTTTTCAAGTGTATAGGAGCAGAAGTCTACACACAACATGAGTTAACATCATGCTGCATTCATGCATCATTATGCCAGAAATGCAATGAGAACATTGATGAGTTTACAGATAGGTCATGTCAAGGCAGAATATTCACAATGCTGAGCATTCTTAGGAATTTTATGTATTCAGCTGTGCAATCTCTTTACTAAAAAGGGAAAAGAAAAAAGATAAGCAAGCCCATGGTTGTTTTAGTATAGCAGAAGAAAAAAAGGGCCTGAAATTGGGTCTCTGGATTGGCATCTCCACCTGATATTTACTGTACATACTCAAGTATAAACAGACCGGAATATCAGATAAGGCGCCTAATTTTATCACAAGAACCACATTAAAAATGTGCTGAAAGATGTCACTGCAGCTTGACAACATGGAGTGGGGAGCCAGTGGAGGGGTCTGAGCACCTGGCCCCAATTCCAACCATGTGGACAATCGCCCCTCTCCACCAGAAGAACTTACTTTAGAAGATAGCACTGACACTCAGGGGAGAGGGGCATGTCTGATCAGAGCACATGGGAGGAAATGAAGTGGGAGGAAGAGCGAATGGAGCACATCCTGGCCCACTAAGCCTTAAGGACAATATCCCCAATGAGAACAGCCTAGGTACAGAGAAGACCAGATAGACAGCAATGTCTCTGACTCAAGGCCTTACTGGGGACAACACTGGAGACACAGGGTCGGGATTGCAGACAGTCTGACCCATCACACAGAAGGAAACACTAAGAGCGTGTAGCAGAGCAGCGGGGGGAGCAGAGCATGGTGGTCTTGAGGGAGTGCCAAGGATAGACTTGGGAGCTAGAATGTGGAACCCCATCAGACTTGACTGGAGGTCACTCCTAGAGGTCAACAAACAGACCTTGAACTATTTATTGGTTTTGCTTTATTATTATCTCTATATATCTATAGCTATATGCACCATCTGGACATTTTTTTTGTAGTCATTTCACTTTCCTTTGTCACTTCATCTTGTAATGTCTTATTTTTTGATACTTATTGTTATTTCTGCAGGCCTATCTTGATAAGATAAACTGGATGATCTGTCTGGAGGAGAAAGTGATAGGACTGATGGTTTGGGGGGCATAAAGGAGAGGGGGAGGTGGGGGAAAGGAGGTGGTAATGGCCAACCCAGGGAAAAACAAGTAATCCAAAATCAGTGGTAAGGAGGGTGTGGGAGGCCTGGTAGTGATTGATTGAGGGTAATATAACCAAGAGAAATTGCTGAAACCCAAATGAAGGCTGAGCATGATAGTGGGACAAGAGGGAAGTAAAAGGAAAAAGAGAAAAGAAATAGGATGCAAAGGACATTTATAGAGGTCTAAATAGGGGCATTTACATAGGTAAATATATTTATATGTGATGATGGGGAAATAGATTTACATGCAAATGTTTGTAGGTTCAGTATTAAGGCAGCAGATGGACATTGGGCCTCCACTCAAGTACTTCTTCAATGCAAGAACACTTTTTTTTTTCTATTAAATTGGCCTTCCTTGATGCTCACCTACACAACATAATCGCTAAAGTCAAAAGTGCGCATATGCCATGGTGGTGGAGAAAGCTGATGGTGCCTGGCTATCAAAAGAGGTAGCATCTGGAGTCTTTAAGGCTTGAAGATAAGCAAGCAGCCATCTAGCTCACAGGCAACAAAGTCCATGTGGAAGAGGCACACCAGACTGTATGTCTACGAGGGGTTGAAGGGATCAGGTGTCAGTTATCGAAGAACTAAAAATTTTATTATTGTAAATGATGGGGAGCACAGGTTGGGGACCCAAAGTCCATCTTTGGACTTCCTTTTACAGAGGGGTCACAGGGGAGGAGACAAACCAGTTAGGGTGCAGTATATCAATGATGAGCATACAAGTTTCCTCTAGTTCTTCAATGCTTCCTCCTTCCCAATGCCATTAACCTAATTCTGCCTTAAAAATCTGGCTAGACCAGAGGATGCTCACTCATGCAAATAGGAGCTGGAAACATAGGGAATCCAGGAAAGATGATCTGGATTAGTGGTGAGAATGGTGATAACGGGAAGGTAGAGGAAGGTGGGATAGAAAGGAGGAACTGATTATAAGGATCTACATGTTACCTCCTCCCTGGCATATGGACAATGGAGAAGAGGGTGAAGGGAGATATCAGACAGTGTAAGAAGTGACAAAGGAATAATGATTTATAAATTATCAAGGATTATTGAGGGAGGGGGAGCAGGGAGGGAGGGGGAAATGAGGAACTGATGCCAAGGGCTTAAATTAAAAGCAAATTATATGAGAATGATGAGGGCAATGAATGTACAAATGTCCTTGACACACAAAGGACTTATGTATGGATTGTGATAAGAGTTGTGTGAGTACATGATAAAAGGATTTTTAAAAAATTAAAATTTAAAAATGTGCTGAAAAACTCAGCTTATACACGAGTATATGCGGTAATTGCTCTATAACCTTGGGCAGGTGAACTGACTTCTGTAGCTGGAGAGTTTTTGCCTTCTTCACCTTATGAGGTGAGAGCTTAACGAGACAATAGTTCTGAGCCTTCTAGTCTGAGTGTTCAATTTTAGATGGTTTTTCTTGGTTTAAATACACTGACTTTTATGCTATTTTTAATGTTTAATATTTATCTTTTTAGGGTATATCTTAATCTCCAGTGGTTCTTGAAGAGGCGGCATTATGCATTAAACATTTGAGTTTAATTTTTTCTTTTTATCTGTATATATCATGTTCTATAAATTTTACCAGATAATTAGGAGTGGAAAAAATTTATATAGGAATGATGCAAATCAAGTAGAATATTGGAAGCTTATGTAATTTAATGAAGAATATAGATTTTTATTTTATATTGGATTTTTCTTTTCCAGTATGTCTATTCATATTCTAGAATAATTAACCAGTCACTGACTTGCATGCTGTAGCACATTGTGGACTTAAAAAATTTTTTTTATTAAGAGATCATTTTACTGCAGGTTCTTACAGCTCTTAAAACAATTGTTGTAACATCATTTGTATCAAGCATATTTGTACACATTTTGCCATCACTATTTTCTAAACATTTTCTTTCTATTGAGTACTTGGTATCGGCACCCACCTACCCCTTGTGACCAATTGATAATCTATTACTATTTTCATAGTTGTCAGTGGGTTTTATCATTGTGTTGGTTAATTTGGGTGTTCAAGATATTGTCATTGTGTTCTTTTGCTTCTTGTCTGTTATCTTTGACTGGCAAAGAATGTCCCTTTGTTGTTAGGAGCTATTCTGCATTTTTCTACTCATAGAAACTCCACGTACTCTTAAAACAAAGAGAACCATGGCCCTGCCCTGCAGGCTCATTGTCGTCATTGCTTTGTTTGAGTCTATTATTGTTTCAGTTATTGGATCAATTCAGCTCACTGAGGGGCTTTCTCCTTCAGGCTGACCTTCGACTTTCCTAAACACGATGTCCTTTTCCAGGGACTGGTCCCTCCTCAGATGAAGAACCTCGTGCCACCCTAGCTTCTAAGGAATATTCTACGTGTAATTCTTCCAAGACAAATATAATTGTTCTTTTGGCAATCCATAGTTTGTTCACTATTCTTTGCCCAAACCATAATTCAAAGTCATCATTTTTTTGGTATTCTTCGTTATTCCTTAGCTAGCATTCATTGTCGCATTCTTGTGAGTCAATCAAAAATGCCTGGCGTGAGTCAAGTGTATCTTATTCCTCAAAGTGACATCTTTTTATGGAAGATTGTCCAAGGGCTTCTAATTCATTTCCTTGCTTGCAACCATGGACCCTGGGGCAGTATATTTCAAAACTGTGCATTGCGAATATTTAAAGCATAGTTCATATTGCTCTTCCGCTCAAGGTATTCCGTAGCTTCCCAACTTGTTTCATGTAAAAGGCTCAAAGCCTCGAAAGAACTGATTTTCTGCCTCTTTTTATTTTGAGTTTTTGTAATGTTATTTAGTCTAACTGAAATTTGTAAGCGTTCCATAAATTTCTTTTTTTGGCAGCCTGGTGTCATTTTTTGTTTATTTTTAAAAGTCACTGACACGCCCATTATACTAATTGCAGTGACTCAGTGAAAAGAGATCTTGTTTTTGTCAATGGCCCTCGAGTGCCTCAGACACAGGCTGTCACCATGCACAAGGTGAGGGACACCAGCACCCACCCCATCGTGGCTATGGATTGAGCTCTTGTGATCCACACTGTTTGCAGGGACTCCCTTTCAGAAGTAGACTGTCAGGTCTTTGACCCTAGTCCATTTTATTGGGTCATTTAGCAGAAACCTTGTTAACATCACAGCGGCTTACAAGCTTCTACTGACAGTGGTTGAACATGAGATATAATGGCTAGGAGTGGAACCTGGACCTTCTGCGTGGAAGGCAGGAATATTATCACTGAATTATCATTTCCCTTCGTGCCAGGTAGAGGAGCTCATTACCATCTATGGATTTGAATAACTACTGAAATGAATGAGGAAAATTGGGGGAGGGGGGAGCAGGGAGAAGGGGGAAACTCAAGAGCCAATGCCAAAGGCTTAAAAAGAAAGCAAATGCTTTGAGAATGATGAGGGCAATGGATGCACAAAAGTGCTTGACACACAATGGACTTATGCATGGATTGTGATAAGAATTGTATGATCCCCCAATAAAATTATATAAAAAATAAAGGAAGAATTCTTACAAAAATAGTTCATGTGGTTGAGCCTTCATTTCACCAGTTTTCACATCAGTCCAAGGTTAGCACTAAATTCTGTAAATTGAGTCTACTTTTAGTTTCATACTATCGGAATGACTGTTTTTAACAGTAATAGCAGATACTGTCTTTCTGAATTGACAAAGCATCCCTTTTCTTCTTGATGAAAACTGAGCAACTCTGTTTACCCTCGTTAAGAGAATGGCAACAAATGTACACATGTGCTTTGCATGTAATGGATGCATGTACGGATTATGGTAAGAGCTGTATGAACCCCCAATATAATGATTAAAAAGAGAGAGAGAATTCAGCAACTCCATTTACCCTGGTCATAACCATATAATTATATAAAGCCTCAGACTTGTCCCATAAAATTACAAAATAATGAAAATCTCCTCTCACGGCCATCTAGTTTACTTTAATGTATAACGGCCCTGTAGGACAGGGTAGAACTGCCCCTGTGAGTTTTCAAGGCTGTAACTCTTTACAGGAAGAGCAAGCCTCACTGTTTTTTTCATCGATTGGCTGGTTCCTTTAAATGGACGAGCTTGAGGTTAGCAGCCTCACCACCCACTGTCCTATCAGGGCTCGCAGAGACAACTCAAATCAGGTTTTACTGATTTTCTCAGACATACCCAGCTTTTATAATTTACCGCCTCCAACACACAGTTATATGCTGACTCCTATACCTGTGGATTTTATCTTTTTTGAGAAAGGGGCTTCTCAATTTATGTGGTCATGTCAATATTAATCAAGGGCCTATTTTTAATCTAATCACTGATACAAAAAGCTAAGTACAGAGAGAGGGGTGCTCTAATGAGGAGGGGAGACATTACTAGGGAACAGCAAAGAGTTAAGAAACACACTTTCTAGAAAAGCGGAGCAAAAGATTCCCATTCAGGGAGCCCCCTGCACAGAGAGCCAGTGTCCTGAAAGCCGACTTCTCCCCTATTCAACTGTGAGAAAATAAAGATTACTCTATAAAATGACCCATATGTAG